>WSFP011535537.1:0-11858 GCA_009831015.1 Picea engelmannii
GCATCCCCTGCTAACGAGAACATGAACATTTTCAGTAATACATCCTCATGATGTATCTCCCACTGATGCATGAGTTCATGAAACTCACTGAGGTGCTGACCAGGGTTGTCCTCTTCACATTTTCCAAATATGGGAAAATAATCACCCCATTCATCCAGAGAGGGGACAACATTAGGAAAACCAGGAATAGCAGAAAAATTAAAAGGAGAAAACCTGTGAGAAAGGATTTTCTCCATATCGAACCAGTGGAGTCACCAATCGATCCTTGAATCATGGAGTCGCCAGGTGAAATATGCGCAACTTCGAATGTATTTGGTCCTTGTTCACCATCAAAGGCTAGATCCTAATGTTGTTGTTACCCCAGGAAGCTTCTCAAGCTGATAAAGTAGCTGTTGAAACCTTCTCGAGAAAGCTCTTCTGGGTCAGCTTTCAGGTGTGCCAACAGTAGCCACAGTTGAAACAGTGAAGTGGAAACAATGGAGTCATCACAGTGGAGTCTCCAGGTGCACAGTATAAATCTTGAAGGGCTCTGATGTCTGATGCACCTTCAGAATCAGAGGCTCAATGTCGTTCTGCCCAGGGAAAATCTTCAACTTCGTCCCCGGCAACGGCGCCAGAAATGTTAGCGTCATAAGTCACTACTGGATTGCTTGCAGGAGAAAAGCCCAACGCCCATCAGTTTTTATGTCACGATTTAATGAATGGGGGTGGTCAAATGGAAAGAGACCCAGGAAAGCAGCATTGACACAGGAACCAGGGTCTGGTATGTAGAAAGGGAGGTCTTGATCCAACTTCCGTCAGTAAGTTGATTAAAGGGTGGTAGATGGAAGACTTGTGAGAAGGGTGAGCAAGGCTGCCCCGGGCAACAGGCCTTCGGAAGCTTAAAGAAGAAAAACTCAGAAGCCAAGATCCTCTTGGTCCAGAGTTTCAAGGAGCTGAAGGGTGACTCGACTGGATCCTCCAATTCCAAGCCATTCCAGCACTGAGAAAACACAAGAACTGATTAGAAACGCTGCGACTGTTGCAGTGATCCAACCTACATCATCCTACAACAGCGCAACTCGACTAGATCCTCCAATTCTGATCTGTTCTAACATAGTAAAAAAGAAATGGGAAAAGAGGCTGACATCCATAAAGTAAGAAGTCTCAAATGCCTTATACATTAACCAGAGCGACCAACGTTGCAACAAAACTTTACAATCAGGAGCCTAGCTCAACCATCGATGCTTACAAAAATGGCGAAAATGCCTACATATACTCAAAAACAACCACAGCAACAAAAACAAGACGTTGCATTAAAAGCATTGCGTCTGCATGTCTTCTGACAGTCTGCACATGAAGACTCTGGTTGATCGTGCACCCAGGACTTGGTGTCCCTTCGGCCAAATTCGGACGGCTATTCTTTGTCAGATGCCACCTTAACTGTGCATGGCTCCTGCAAGGGAAGTAGTTGAGCCATTAAAAGCTGAGCTAGCGTGAGCAGACCTCCTTAGCAAGTCGAGGACTCAGCATGGCTTCCATGAATAGAACCAGTACAGAGGACCTTCTCGGGTAGACTTTTAGCCAGAACATCCATACTTTGCAATTAATGAGTGAGGCGAGGTTTCAACCACCCTCTCTCTTCTTCATTCATACCCAGCAGGTACCGGGATTTAAATCACATCAAATCGGCGTCTGGAGAACACAGTGCCCCCTCCCTCTGAAACTCAATTCGGCGCTTTTGGCCTCCCTTTTGTACAGAACGATAAATGCTAGCGCCCATCCTCCAGGCCTGCTCCTTGTGACCAGATGCCAAAACCAAGGGCCCAATTCTGGGCACTTTCGGCACTTTGGGATTCGAGGTTTCGAGAGGTGAAATGACGAGGAGCACTTACTCCTCGAATTCCCGAATGTTGACATGGCACGGATGTGCGCCGCGTGTCCTTAAGATAAATGGATGAGGTAGCATCCGCTATTTAAAAGGGGGCCCACTTCATCCACATGAGGCTCGCTTGACGTGACCTAATGCTAATACTGTGGGCTCGGCTCCAAAGGTGCTTTCGACGTTTCGTCGATCGGTGATTTCAACTGTAAACAATGGGAGGCTCCTTGTCTCTCGAAACATCGATCCCCGATACGTCGACTGGATGCCACCTGTCCCAATTGGGTCGGAAGACCCAGACTTTCCCTGAACTATGGGCGCTACCCTTCGTGCTAAATCCTGGGCAACTTGACAGCCCCGAAAACCCGATGATCGTCGATCTGCTTCGTCAATTGATCCTTGACGTTGAAATCAGACTGCTCGCTCGCTTGATTTTAAGCCCAAAATTGAATTCTTCTGTGAGCTGCGCTCGGGGCTTATGGCTACGGCCCTTGAATAAAACACATCCGACCGACTTTCAAACCCCACTTCTATGCGTTTACACCAGAGGCCTAAAATCAGAGAGGAGAATACCCCTATACAAGAAATGTTGCTAGCAGTGTCAAGTACATGTTAGGTATAAACCTATCCATCCATGGGATGACAAGTGAGGAGTAGAGTTGATGTGCCATAGATATCGAAGTGCAAGGGTCGAAGTTCTGGGTGGTGTGTGGAATGAAATATTCCGATGAAGATGATTTCGAAAAACCCCTTTTTCATAAGAACATCAAAAAGGTTTCTATCAGAATAAAATATGGTGTGAGGTTGGTTCTGAATCAATAATGACTTAGGAAAAGGGTACAAGAGTGAGATGAATCACTCCAGCTAATTAAAACTAGGGATCGGGTCCTTGTTGTGAGGCAGAAGAACGATAAAATTAGGGAGCAGAGTTTGAAGAGTGTAGTATCAGAGGGATTATTTATTACTACTTCCAAAGGGCTTCCATTCACAATGACTGCATAAACTGTATAGGTGATAGAAAACAAAATTTCATTCAAGCTCATATCTCCTTAGTGAAGCAGGAATGTATGCCTTGTAGGAAAAATTTAAGAATAGGAAGAGGGGCCCATAAAAAATAAAAAGTAAAATGGGTCATTGCAGGAGGTGAGCCACAACACAATGTTAGTCACTCATTCGACGATCATTTGTTGTCACATTGGTTAACTCTAACTTATTATTCGACTAACTTCCCTAATCGACTAATACAGTTGACTTGACTAGTGTGTCTAGTTGGCAGAGCCAACTAGCCCCTACGACATCTCCCCCCCGCGGTCTAGTTGGCAGAGCCAACTAGCCCCTACAACATCTCCCCCCCGCCCAATTCCTTGCGCATCCCAAGAGAGAGGGGAATGTGACAAAATGACAAATTATTTTGTTATGTCCTTCTTTTGAAGTTAAGACAAAATGAGAATAAGAGAGAGAAGAAGAGAGAATGTTGGAGTTAAGTTCTAGTGAAGTTTCTATGCTTGTTGAATTGTATATGTTTCTATTTGCAGGTAGATCACTCCTTTAGTACTACATTTTTGGAAGTTTCAAGATTTAGATACAAATTTCCAACTTGTTCTTAGTTGAATTCCAAAGTTTGGCAGCATCCCTGGTTTTTGTTTGTGTCCACGGTTGGATTTTATTCCCACATAAGAGTGTTACTTGAAACAATATTTTCACATTTTCTTTTTGCCTTCAATAATTAACCTTTTCTAATGAGGAATTGTTGGTTTTTATTCATGTGATCCATTCAAGTAACCCGAATTGGACTGTGAATTCCATAACCTATATTATGGATGACTCTTGAATGTCCCTCTGCCCTTGGGATTGAGCGAATTCTATCGAGAAGGAGAGCTCCTTCTTTTGTGTGATGATGAGTATATTCTCATGACGTCTATATCCAAGATGGATGGACAACTTCTCCCTTCTAGAGATTTGGAACATGTGGGTCATCATCTACAACATTTTTGATCAACATGGTCTATTTTTAGAAGCTTAACTACTTGTAGGGTGGTTTCTCTTTGTTCCTTTAGCTTTGATATATAGGGGATGGTTTGTTGATTTTGAAGGAAACTGATAGGATAGTCAGACTCTTTGCACGTAACTTAATCTTCAAGGATCTCGGATTTGCATGGATATGTGTGTGTGATGAAGGTTCATGTCCTTTATTGATGGAGTGAATACTCGTGGTATAAAATCAATTACTTTGTTGTACACTTACACAATCTTCATTATCTTGATGAGAGATATTTGCACGTACTATTGTTTTAATTGTTTGTAGACCACGTGAAATATTGTGTGTTGTTATGATGTTGTAGTAGCCATTTGTTTCTTGGTAATCGTGTCGACATTGATTTTTGGTTCGTGTGAAGAGACCTTTATGTCCCTGGCGATAGGATAAATATCTATCCATGTCTTCTTCTGATCTCTTGATGATTTGATTAATATTTGGTCTTTTGACTCTATGCTTGTATTGTTGATGGTTCGATTGGGATATTGTTTATTCACTTGAAATTCATATTTATGTGTTTTCTTTTACTGAAATTCTCTGGGGGTATTTTGTGAAATCAAGTCCTCCTGGTGTCCCCCCTTCCACCAAGATTTCACCAATAGGGTTGTAGCTTATTATGTATGATATTTTTTTAGTTGGGCCCCATTGACTAATTTCTTAAATGGTTGACCTTGGAGTGTTTTTATCTTTATTGCTCCTGAAGGTCGAATTTCTTTGACCATATATGGCCCTAGCCACGTATTTTCTATCTTTCTCGGTTTTCCTTTTACTTGATTGTCTTATAGGAGTACCAAGTCCCCATAATTAATATCCTTTTTCTTGAGATGTCGATCGTGCCAGGATTTTTTTTGGTTCTTTTGATTTTCCTGGTGTTGTTGTGCCAACATTATTTCCTCTTCTAATTGATTTAGTTTGTATAAATGTTTCCTTGTATCACGTATATGGTCGAATTCTAACATTGGTGTTATTCATCCTACATTAGAGTAGAAGTGAAGTGGTATGATGGCCTCCTGACCGTAGACAAACTTGAAAGGTGTATGTCTTGTTGATCTTTTGTATGTTGTTCTATAGGCCCATTGTATTATCGTAATTGTGTTGTCCCAGTCGTCTCTGTCGAATCCACCTACTTTTGTTAATCCTTTGTGTCAAGTATTATTAAAATATTTGATAGCTCTTTTTTCCTCCGGATGATATGCAGTTGTCTTTTTATGGTCAATCATAAATTTCTTGAGCAACACTTTAATTGTACTATTGATCAAATGTGTTCCTTGGTCACTGATTATTGTCACAGTGTAGTCGAAATGGGTTACTATATTTTCGTAGATAAATTTTTTGGCTTCTTCCTTTGTACAATTATCGACTAGTTTTGCTTCATCCCATTTGGTTAAATATTCAATAGCTATAATGATATATTTTTCCCCCGTCCTTTTATCTCTTTTTGGGAAAGGTTCGACAAAATAAATAGGCTAGATTTCAAATGGTAAATTGGGATTTAAAAAAAGTAAGGGCATCTCATTTTTCCATACAGGTCAACCTATCCTTTGGCACTTATGACATTTCTTTTTTTTCTCTTGAAAATATTTATGTAAGGTCGACCACCAAAGAACGACTTGCAAAATTTTCCTGGCTATCGTATCTGACTTGAAGTGACCTCATGTTGGGCCTGCACGAGCCTCAATAATGATATCTTCCCTTTCATGTTCTAATGCATATATCCTCAAAATATTGTCGAGTCCTAGCTTGTATAGGTAACCATTCATTAGGGTGAATGGTGCATCTTTCATTGCTATAATTTTTTGTTTATTAGTTGGGAGATCATCATGTGCTTTTCATTCTTCTAAGAAATTTGCAATTTCTTCTAATTCATTAGCGACTACTTCTACTATGAATAAGTTTGCATCTGGGAAATCATCTTCTATTCCATTCATATCTTCCCTTGTCTCTAGTTGGGACAGGTGATCTGACCTGATGCTTTTCTTCCCTCGTCGGACTATTACTTCAAAGTCAAATTCTTAAAATAGTATTCTCCATCGAGACATTTTCCCTCGGTACATTAGTTTGTTTACTAGATATTTCAGCGCCTAGTGATCTATGAAGAATATAAATGGGTTTGTTAATAACTAGTGCCTGGATTTTTGTAGGGAAAAAAGCATTGCAAGGGCTTCACATTTTGATTTTGAATAGTTTCTTTCTACCTTGTTTAACTTATGACTGGTGTATGCATTCAAGTGGTCGATCAATTCATCGTATGGTTGAGATAAAACTGAGCCGACGTCGATGTTGGATGCATCGACATGAACGTGGAATTTCTTTGACCATTCCGGGAATCTTAAGATAGGTGCTTCTACAAATTTTATTTTTAATAGTTCAAAAGATGAGTTACATTATTATCTTCAATAAAATTCAGCTTCTTTCTTTAGTAACTCGTCGATTGGAAAAGTATTGTCAGAATAGTGACGAATAAAATTTCAATAGTATCCTGTGTGCCCAAGGAATATTTTGATTTTCTTTTGGTTCACTAGTGATTTCAAGTCAAGAATGAATTTAATTTTAGCCATGCTGACTTTAATCCCGTCTTTACATATGATATGGCCCAACAAAATACCAATTGGCATGGAAAAGATGCATTTTTTAATATTTAAAGATAAATTTATTTGTCTTCATCTTTCCAACATCATTCTTAGTAATTATATATGATATTTTAGGAGGCTATATATGGTCCAATAATCAAAGTATACTACCATTGTTTTATAGATATACTCCTGAAATTACTTAACCACTATTCTGGAAAAGAATGCTAGGGCATTTTTTAAACTGAAGGGAATTACTCTATATGCAAAAGAGCCAAACTCGGAGACAAATGTAGTTTTTTATTGGTCTTATTTTTCTATCAGTACTTCATTGTATTCGGAGAAGCCATCAATGAATGAGTAGCATTCAAGACCTTCAACTTCATTGATAATTTCATCGACAAAAAGTGTTGGGAATGGGTCAGTCACTGTGATTTTGTTTAATCCTTGGAAATTGACACATATTTTCATCTTTTTTGGGTCGTTCTTCTTAGGCTAAACGACCATGGGACTTTCCCATTTCGACTTGATGATTGGGTATATGATAGTAGTAGTTAAAATTTCTTTGATTTCCTTTTGAAAGATGGGTTTGTATTTGTGCGCGAGTTTATATGGTCGTTTCTTGATGGGTTTGGCTCCAGGAAGGAATTTGAACTTCATTGCACCCATCTCTTGAACTAGTCCTTTGAGGTATTTATAATTGTGTGTGAAGAAATCCTGATATTATTTTAGTGGAGAGACTATTTCCATGGTTTTCTTATCGGGCCAATAGTCGCCTACTTAGGTATTTTTGGTTGCCCATTTAAGAGATGTCGAATTATTTGGTCTTTATTTTTTCATCTATCCAATCGATCACTTTTGACTCATGTAATTGATGTTCTCCTTCTATTACTTCACTGTAATTTGAAGGGAAATCAGGTTTTTCTGTGTGTTTGTGCTCCTTTTTTTCTTCCTTGGTCATGGAGTAGATTGTTTTTACAAAATTTTGTACTCTTGGGTGGTACTTTTTCCATCGAAAGATTTGACCTTGAAAACTTATGTTTTCCATTTCTACTCATCGAGTTATTACATTCTCTATATTGTGTGTCAATACCAAATTACAAGTCAAAGTTGATCCCTAATCGACTTCGTTTTTCCTTTTTCCTGAACTTTCTCGGGGCTTGATTTTCCCAGGAAATTTTTTATTTCTCTAATTGCCTCTTGTAGGAGTGCCTCTTTAAGATTAAATTTAAAATCTTTAAGGAAAAAAAAAAAAATTGTTCCAGTCAAAAGTATGACCCAATGCTTCTTCAATCTTATAACACTTGTGAGGTATATCATATAATGTATTCGGGAACATGTACAACCATACTCTTTTGTCTTGGTAGCCTTCTTTTTTCCTTTCATGCTCCCACTTATGTATGTGGGTCACTAGGTCGAATCCAGGTTTAAAGATCAGAATGTCGATATTTGCAGAGAGATTTTTCCCACCGAATATTTCCACAAAATATAATGTGGAGGTATTCCATGTTTGAAGTGGTTTGCATGTGCCTCCCAACATTAGGTTGCTTGGCTAATGAAGGATTCGACTAGAATTTTTATTCTCACTTTTTCCCCAACTGATTTGGAGACTTCATCGACATGTGATGACGGAGAAATTCATTCATTAAACTGCGGGGAATTTATTTCCTATGCATTAGTCAGTATTAATGTTGGTTTTTGTTTTAATTTTCTTACGGCAACAATGGGGACTGCGCGAATTGAGAAGCAGGTTCTAGATCGTTTGATAGGTATTTCCTCTATCGACCAACATTATTTGGCTTGGGCTTCATAATTATCCATCTGCCAATTATTCAATTATGTATCTGAATTTTGGCCTATTGACAATGGAGATCTGACTAGTATTTCTCCTTCAATATTAGGTTCGACATTGTCTTTTTATTCATGCTTCACTTGACATAGTCGACGTGCTTCCTAGGTCCCATGTCTCGACCAATGGTTTACCTTATTTTGGGTCTAGGGGGATTATAATTTTTCTTTTTCTTCCTTTTATCTTGATCCGGTATCTTTCTAAAGATATCGTGGATTTCATGTTCTAACCCCAGGGTCTTCCTACTAGCGCAGGATAAGCAGGAATGCCTTTGACCAGGTTTATGACTTCAAATTTGACTCTTGTCGAAATTCACATTATAGAAGTGATGACATTTTTTAGAGTTCCAATTGGTTCGATGAACCTTTGGTCTACTAGTTTTAAGTAGTTCATTCCCAATTATAGCAGGGGTCTTCCGAGTGGAATCCATGTTTCTTTGGGAAGGATGTTCACTTGTAATCCAAAATCGACCACAACTTGTTTAATCATGTGGCCATAAATTTCTAGGTCGACTTGTACATAAAAGTCACTCGTGGTTCTATCTTGAGACAACTTCCTTACACTTTTTATTGGTCTTTTATTTTCTTTATATTCTCTCACTATATATATACAGTAGGTCGATAAGTCGTCCTACTGATTTTTTTTCTTTTAGTAGGTGTAGAAATTCCTCATGGAAATGTTTGACATACTCAATCATCCTTCATTTGATTTATCCTGGTCGATCTTTTTAAATAAGTTCAACACTATTTGCATGATCCTTTCTTCTTTTTCAGGGTCAGGATATGGAACTTTGTTTCCTTGCTGATTAGGTGCCTCCAGGTAATTATCTTTACCCGCTCTCGATCTTATGACCACATGGAGATTTTTTGAATTCAAAATATCTTGTTTTGGAATTGTATGTAAGAGGTTTACATTTATCTTGGTCATGAATTTTTATAGCATAATCAGACAGTCTTCTACGGAGTGATCTCCTACTCCACAAATATTACAAAAATTTAAATCAGTATGTCTTTTATTGGTCAATCTAAGCTAATGTGGTCTTATTTACAGTAGTTAAAGCAATAGTATCATCCTTGGTCACATCCTCTTCCAAATTTTCCTCATCCTCCTCTACCTCGACCTTGATCTCTATAGTGTTTGAATACTGAGAGGGAGGGTGAATCAGTATAAGAACTTTTTACCACTTTCAATCAATATATATATATATATATATATATATATATATATATATAAAAAAAAAAACTTCAACTTTATCAGCAATATATCATTGATTATTGCATTCAATATAACATGATAATATAACCATAAGCAGTACCATTCAAAAATATCACATCAAATACACAGTACACCAGAATTTACGTGGAAACCCAAATGGGAGAAAACCAAAGAATTATTTCTTATATATATCAAGAATACATTCGTAGGAAGCACCAAATTCCAAATTCTCCAACACCAACTAGAAGGAGGCACCAACCCCCTGATTTATAAGCACCAACCTAAAGGAAGATACAACTCCCTGAATTCTCCAGCTACAACTGGAAGGAGAAACCAACCCCTCGATTTACAAGAACCAACATGAAGGAATATCCAACTCCCTAAATTATCTAGCTACAACTAGAAGGAGGCTACAACCCCTTTCCATTTCCCCATTGATACCCTAAAATATAAGTGTAGACTCAAAATCTCACTACCATTGATCAACCTATAACTGTCATTGTCATTGATCCATCAACCAACCTTTCATTGTCACATCAACCTGTGACTGATGATCAACCAATCATCCAACCTGTCACTATATCTACACTATCTATGTCATTGATATACCATCATCAATCAACTATAACCAGATCCACTCACATGGATACCAAAACCATCACCAAACCATGTACATCGACCATGTACATTAATCATCAACCATGTACATAAACCATCAACCATGTACCATATCTTGTACCATACCATGTACCAAAACCTGTACCATACCATGTACATCAATATCACCAAGAAGTGACTCTAGAAATGTACCATATCATCATCAACTCATGAACCAAAACCTATGCCATAACATGTGATTCAAACATATACCATATCACTAATGATATGTATCAATCATTCAATACACCATGTACCATAAGATATCATCAATGTGTAAATGTGTTAAACCTACACAGAATAGATCTAGCTAAACAATGATACACACATTTGCAGAGAAAATAGAAGAAAGAAGAAGAAGGAGAGAAAGAATGGAAGAATTCTCATTAACCGTTGTGAAAAATGAATAATTTACAATAGATATAGGATACATGAGTAACTAATGAGCCATAGTGGTGGTCTAGAGTGATATGGACACACACCAGCAGTTACAGGAGTAAATTGCCACCTAGTCTAGTCTCTTAGGTAGTTATGAGAGTGAACTACCACCTATCTAAGTTTAACTAGTCAACTAGTCTTTAGTTAACTGACTGAACAGAGAGTATTGAGGAGTTAAATCATGGAATCAAGGATAATGCACCAGTTTGGTGATGATCCCAAGGCAAGGTCGAATTATCATGGTGATTATGCCAATGTTGCATGGTGATAAAACCAATGCAACATCTAAACTCAACTCAACTAGTCAAACTGAAGTGTCAACTGAAAAAGAATATTCTCCAGGTGGAATATTCTCCCCTAAAATATAGGACACTGGATAGTGACTAATTATGACTAATAAACAAGGAAAAACCTTAGGAAAAATAAATCCTAGGTGTGTGAAGTAACTCCAACACCCCCCCCTGAACATCACTGTGGTAAAAATAAAGAATGGGTCCCGACAACGAGGCCATGTTAGGTACCCAAATACAAAAGATACACTGAAATAAAGTGAGCAAAGAGGGAAAACCTCATGGGAAAACCCCCCCCTCAAGGTACAATGTATGTTAAAAAAATAAAAATTAGAAGGAACAAAAAACAGTTGCTAAGCAACTTTGCCTTCACTCCAAGAAGACCTCGCAACTGTGCATTTTTTGCTCGTTGAAGATTTTGTTGAAGATGTAGATGTATGCATGGATATGATGAAGTATATGCACCAATGAGATGTCCACACATATCCACTTTATCTTCTTGTAATGAAGAATATCCAAATAAAGTTTGGATGAAACTTTGAAAACTTTGCGGTCGTTTCCGAAAAAATGCTGAAATTTTGTTGATTTTGAAACGATCATAACTTCAGTTCCCGGACTCCGTTTCGGACGATTTTTTTTTTTTAAATTGGATATTTTCTCGAGAGGAATTCAAATATCCAATTTGTTTCTGTAAATAATGCTCAAAAAATATCATAATTGATTATGATGTGCGTGGCTCCTTTTTTGTCGCCTGAGATGCATGCATTGTGCATGGAAAAGTATCTGCATGTGACTCCTGCGATGTATGTCATATATCTTCAACATGAATTTCAGAAAACAAATTTGAAATGGAGTATACATCATCTTCAATTAATGGAACACAATTTTTTGTAGATACTTGTGTAGAAGGCTCTTCAAACTGAGATGATTTATCTTCCAGTGG
>WSFP011535540.1:0-11858 GCA_009831015.1 Picea engelmannii
TTTAGAAGACAATATTTTGTCCAGGTTCGGATGCCCAATCAAGATCATAACAGATAATGCAGCAGCTTTCAAGTCCAAGAAAATAGAGAAATTTTGTAGTGATTATAATATCACCCTGGGCCATTCTACATCTTATTACCCTCAGGGAAATGGGTTGGCTAAGTCTTCAAATAAATCTTAGTCAGAATTATCAAGAAACTGTTGCAAGATAACAAAAAGGATTGGCATAAAAA
The DNA here is from genome assembly GCA_009831015.1 of Picea engelmannii. NCBI lineage: Eukaryota > Viridiplantae > Streptophyta > Pinopsida > Pinales > Pinaceae > Picea > Picea engelmannii. Next base: position 234 of record WSFP011535540.1, read on the forward strand.
TCTCATCCATGCACTATGGGCTGACAGAATCACCCCAAAGAAATGATGTATTACGAGATCCCTTCTGACTTACAATGCAAAGAGATCATGCAGCTAGGCAAGACAAAATGCAATTTTCCAGGAACCAGCAAATAGCCTCCAAGTGTCACCAGATCAACGAGTTTGACAGAAGAATGAAGCAGGAAAGATGGTGAAGAAAAAAGCCGAGCAGTCAGAGAAGCCAGTCATTAGTTTATGAAACCTTTTTTTTAATCATTATAAATCGGTTCGCATACCGAGACTATCAGTTGAAATTATTGTAGTCAGTTTTAGAAGCTGAAACGTTTCAGTTCAGCTATTGTAATCGAATTTTATAAATGCTAGAAGTTTCGAATGAATTAATGTTGGCAGAAGTGCAAGGGCACATTTTAGTTGTTTCTGAACTCAATTGTAATTTTCTGGAGCTGAATTGAATACATATGCAGAAGATTTTGAAGTCTCTATGAAAAGATTCTAATGGTGGTGATATGAGTTTTGTCTCCTTTCATTGTATGTATTTCCTGTGTTCTTTAATTTCATTTGCATTTTCTTCTGTTTAAATTGGAGAGTCAAAGGCCCATAATTCATCTTGTGATGCTCTCAGCTTAAGAAATTTAAATTGTGTAATTTTCTTCCTAGCTAATCCAGAATTCATTTCATTAATGCTCTGATGCAGTTATTTGTTTTCTCCTTCCTCTTACACCATGCTTAAATAAAATTTACAACTCAGATTCATTGCCTCATTTAGCCTTTATCCTCTGGAGAGTTCTACTGGCCAATCATTTTTTTCATTCACTTTTAGAATTTCGACTCCATAGCCCTAAGTGTCCCTCCCCTTCCTTGCCAACAACTTTATAAAAACCCCCAAAACAAACTAAATCTAGCCACAGGTTGCCAAAGAAATATCAAGTGACACGAGAGAGCCCTCTCTGAGTTGAGTAGGCTAGTACCCAGCTCTAAAGTAGGTTGAAACAGTTACCTATGTCATTTTTCTATCAGTCAGACAGATTTACAGAGTGCTAACATAATGGACGACTCAGGATGTAAAACTTCCCTTGGACAAAAGCATGGCATATAAAGTGACCCGGGCAACATGTTATTGACATAAGTTTGTGACATGGGAGGCATCACAAAATATTTGTATGTTTGGAAGAGTAACCAAACAGATGAGGACACATCTCTATGTAACGAGAACAACTTCTTAAGGTCATGATACATCCTAAAACTGAGTTATAGACTCAAGGATGTGCTTTGTCCAAGGGAGACAAGATTGTTTCCAATGAAAAATATAATGCATCCCTTTCCCTTGTTTTTGGAATATTTGATTTTTTTATCTTTTTCATATATTTAACGAGATTGAAAATGAATAAAAAAATGCTATGTTACAACGGAGGAACGAGTGTCATGGGTATGTGATGCAGGAGCATCCACGCGAGCATCTACGACTTTATCAAGAGAGCCAGCGCGTGGAGCAAAGAACAGTTGGACACTGACAGAATTCAAATTTTGAAACATTGTAAATATGGTTGCGCCAAACATAAATACGTGATGTGATGAAGCGCACTTAGGCAATGTAACGGGCCTTGAGCAGATGAGCTCTCGTCCTTAGTAGCTGAGGCATTTATGTAGATTTAATGCAAGTAGATAAACTAATTAACTATAGATTAGACAGTTTACCTTTCGAGAGGGAAAACGGAATATAGGCACCCTCTGTTGTATTGATTGTATTATTATTCACATTCTCATTCAGATAGGATAAAGAAGAGGAGAGAGCAGAGCAGAGAGCTTGTGCAGAAACCTCCATGTACAGACATTGAATTAATAGAAAAGCTTTGATTCAATTCCATGGATGTGTTTGATCTCTGTGTGTTGTTGATATTGTGCCTTTGCATGTTTGCTTCCTTTTATGCTTATCTGTTATATGCTGCATATGTGATAGCATATCAAGTGCGAAACGTGAGAGAATGAGTGAATGAGTTTCAATTGTTTCTCTGCTTAAGCCAGGAGATTCCTGCATCGAGTGCAGTCGAATACCTCCGCATAGAGTGCGTTGAGGAGGCTAGGTAGCTGAACTTTTGTTCTCTTTTGTCCAGAGCTGAGTTAGATTATTCGAGCCTTGCAGGCGGGTGCAGGTCGAACTGAGATCTCAGTAGCAAGTCTGAGAGTAGAAAAGTCGGGGTTGCTGTGACGGAGAAGGCATAGAACCTGGGAGACTTCAGCACTTTGACAGTCGTTGAAGGTTGAATGCAGGGAGCATGCGGGAAAGTTCTCTGAAGGAGTTAGAGGAAAAAATCTCAGAAGGACGAGCACCTTTGTTTTCAGTTGCACTGAACGAAGGTGGTGAAGCGGAGAAACTCTTCAAGAGGAAGAGAATCGACGACTTGAAATTGAAGAAGAAAGTCGCGAAACCCCGCAAACCGTCCGATCGCAGAGGAGTTGCGAAGGGTTTAAACTTGCAGGTGCACGAGAAGACCTATCATCGTCACACATCGGCAAATCGGGGTTGGTGAGTGCAAAGATCTCATGCACGTCGAAATCGCGATCCGCGATTACCCGATTTAGTGGGAGTCGTCGATCCTCGGAGAGACAGGTGGCACGAATCCAGACTATCGGGGTTTCGGTATTCGGGGTTTCCAGCAGAAGGGAAACTTGGTGTCGTGGATTCGCGATCCGCGAAGTCCCGAGATTTACATGGCAGCGTGGGCCCGGGAGACTTAGTGGAGGACAGGTGGCCTCACATCGGGGATCGGCACCTCGGTACTCGGAGGTTCAAAACATAAGAGTTTGGCGTCGCGAGTGGCGATATCCCGATATTTAACCGTTGACCATCGGCATTCGGGGTTCGACGTCTGAAGTAGTAAGGCACATTGCTGCGAGCTTCGCGAATCTGCGAAGTCCGATCTCCCGATTTCCGAAGGGAGAATCGCGTGGTAGTATTTCTGTGGGTAAGGAATTCCCGAGGGAAATAGGAAGGGTTTGAACCCTTCAGGCCGTGGATAGTGAAGGTCCTGGTGGAGCGACCGTCCACTGAGGGGCAGGTTGTGTCAGAAGTGGTATCAGAGCGGGATTATCTTTGCTTTCTGAAGCGGAGATAGAAGAAAAATAATGCCGCCCAGGAGAGAAAGGCAGTCACCTGATCGTGAGGATAGGGATGCCCGAAGAAGGGATAGGCAGGCAAGGAATCCAGAAATGGAGCGTCAAATACGAGATCTCAGGGTGAGACTCGAAGATATGGAGGCCACCCAGAGGCATGGAGCGGGTGCAGCAGAGTTCGGCGATCCTGAGGTTGAAGAGGAAGCTCGACACGACCAAGAAGAGGTCGCCGCAGAAGATGCCTCGACAGAGAGGTTAATCAGAGCTATTTCGAGGATGAGCTCGAAGACAAAAATGGACATTCTCGTCTATGAGGGAAGTCTAAATGCTGAGGAGTTGTTGGATTGGATCCGAGCGCTCGACACCTACTTCGACTATGAAGACATCGAAGAGGACAAGAAGGTGAGACATGCTGTCACCAAGCTGAAGGGACATGCAGCCTTATGGTGGGACGAGCTGCAGGCAGACAGGCGTTCCAAAGGCAAACAGAAGATCAAAAGCTGGGATCGGATGATCGCCAAGTTGAAGGTGAAGTTCATTCCGAGGGATTACCAGATCACTCTGTTCAGGCGCATGCAGAACCTGAGGCAGAAGTTGATGACGGTGAAAGAGTACACTGAGGAGTTCTACAGGCTCAACATTCGAGCTGGTCATCGGGAAAGTGATGACGAGAAGGTAGCAAGATATCTGAATGGTCTCAAGTATGACATTCAGGATGAATTAAGCATGGTTACCATCCGCACAGTTGAGGATGCGTACCAGATGGCTTTGAAAGCTGAGGAGAAGCTGAGCCGCAAGCAGGGACAGCGAGGGCGAGGCAGAAGCCAGCCACGAGGTAAAGTTGTTTCCCAAGAAAGAACTCAAAATCCCAAGGAGGATTGGAAGAAACCTCAGGGAAAGGCTGAAAGAGGTGGGACCTCACAGCAGGGGCAGCAAAATTTTGAGCCGAGGAGACAACAAGATGATCAGCAAGGGGGATATGCTGATGCAAATACATTTCCTCGTACCCGAGGTAGAGGAAGAGGTTGAGGAGGAGTTATCACATGTTTCACGTGTGGTAAAGACAGACATAAAGCCGTGGACTGTCCAGACAGGAAGATGGACAGAGGAGGAACTCACATCACTGAGGCGCAGAGGCCTAATGCTGAGTCAAAATATGCTGACAGCGGAAGATCGCTTGGGACGCATAAGATTATTTTGACACCTGAGAAAGAGGTGGACAGCTCAGTGCAGAGGAGCAGACTGTTCAGGACGGCTTGCACAGCTAAGGACAGAAAATGCAAATTCATTATTGACAGCGGGAGCACTGGTAATCTCGTTGCAGCTGAGATGGTCGAAAAGCTGGAGCTGGAAACAACTAAGCACCCGAGCCCATATAAGGTCTCGTGGTTACAAAAAGGACACTGGGTAAGTGTCACTAAACAGTGCTTAGTTAAATTTAAAATTGGGAATTATCATGACGAGATCTTGTGTGATGTCATTCCCATGGATGTATGCCACATACTGCTGGGTAGACCATGGCAGTATGATAGAAATGTTGTTCATGATGGAAGGATGAACACATACACCTTGGAGAAGGATGGGAGACTCCATAGGTTGCTTCCGATAAAGGATAAAGAAGTAAATCCGGAAGTAAGCAGCACAATACTCCTCATGAGTGGGAAAGAGCTTCTCACAGAGTTGGAGAAGGATGAGGATCCACAGTTCTTTGTTGTCAGGAAGACGAGGGTTGTTCTGACAAGCACGAGAGTGAATGACTTGCCGGACGAGATTCAGGAACTGCTTGGAGAGTTCGCTGATATCATCATGGACGAACTACCTCGTTCGTTGCCACCGATGAGAAGTGTGAGTCATCATATTGACCTCATACCTGGAGCAAGTCTACCAAATAAGGCAGCATACAGGTTGACACCTCAAGAGAACGAGGAAGTCAAAAGGCAGGTACAGGATCTGCAGGACAAGGGACTAGTGAGAGAGAGTCTGAGTCTGTGTGTCGTTCCAACGGTACTGAGTCCGAAGAAGGATGGAGGATGGAGGATGTGTACAGACTCCAGGGCGATCAATAAAATCACCATCAGGTACAGGTTTCCACTGCCGAGAATGGACGACTTGATGGATTGCCTGAGCGGGGCAAATTACTTTTCTAAGATAGATCTCAAGAGCGGATATCATCAGATACGGATGAGAGAGGGAGATGAATGGAAAACAGCATTCAAAACAAACGAGGGTTTGTACGAATGGATGGTCATGCCATTTGGCTTGACAAATGCACCCAGCACTTTTATGAGGCTGATGAATGAAGTCCTGCGGGAATTCATTGGCAAATTTGTGGTGGTGTACCTGGACGATATATTGATTTTCAGTAAAACCAGGGAAGAACACTTGAGGCATTTGGCCATTGTGATGAAAAGACTGCAGGAGGAGAAACTACTGATAAATTTGAAGAAATGCTCGTTCATGCAGACGGAACTCATATATTTGGGTTTTGTAATTTCGGCTAACGAATTGAAGATGGATCCTGAAAAGGTGAACGTGATCAGGAATTGGCCATCGCCAAGGAATGTTTTTGAGGTACGGAGCTTCCATGGGTTGGCAAGCTTCTACAGGAAATTTATTCAGAATTTCAGCGGAATCAGTGCTGCAATGATGGACACTGTGAAAAAGCGGCATAAAGTTTTCCAGTGGACAGTCGAGGTTGAGAGAAGCTTCAATCTGTTGAAGAGGAAGATAACTGAGCAACCAGTATTGGTGCTGCCAGATTTTCGGAAAACCTTCCAGGTGAAATGTGACGCTAGTGGGTATGCTATTGGAGGGGTCTTGAGTCAGGATGACAGGCCTGTAGCATACTACAGTGAGAAATTGGATGATGCAAAACTGAAGTACTCCACATATGATAAAGATTTCTATGCCATCATACAGGCATTGAAAAATTGGAGGCATTACTTGATACCCAAAGAATTCGTGTTGTACAGTGATAATCACGCACTGCAATTCGTGAGTCAGCAGGAGAAGCTGAACCAGAAACATGCGAAGTGGGTAGAGTACATGCAAAATTTTACATTCATGATCAAGCATATTTCGGGGACTGCGAACAAGGTAGTTGATGCCTTGAGCAGGAAGTGTTTATTGCTGCAGGAATTCACGGTCAAAACTTTAGGTTTTGAAAATTTGAAAGATATGTATGCAGGTGATGCCGATTTCAGTGAAGCATATGAGGCAGCCGAGAACCCAGTTCTCAGGGATAGGAGTCTGTGGATTGATTTTATGATCCAGGACGGATTGTTGTTTCGGGGCAATCAATTATGTATCCCAGATTGCTCTATGAGAGAGAATTTAGTAAAGGAGAAGCACAGCGGAGGCTTAGCAGGTCATTTCGGACATGACAAAACATTCGCCAAGCTGAGCGAATCATATTTTTGGCCAGGTATGCGTGCAGATGTGAAGCAGTTTGTTGGTAGGTGCAGAATATGTCAACACGCGAAGGGCCGAAAGCAGAACATTGGTTTCTATCAGTCGTTACCCATACCAGAGAGGCCATGGGAAGCCATTAGTATGGATTTTGTTCTGGGGTTACCGAGAACTCAGCGAGGCGTGGATTCCATCTTCGTGGTGGTGGACAGGTTCTCGAAGATGGCACATTTCATACCATGTCATAAGACCAGCGATGCCACGCACATCGCCAACCTGTTTTTCAAAGAGATTGTCCAATTGCATGGATTTCCTAGGAGCATAGTCTCGGATCGGGATACCAAGTTCATAGGTCATTTTTGGAGGACGCTATGGAAGAAGCTGGGGACTGACTTGGCATTCAGTTCTACATACCATCCGCAGACAGATGGTCAGACAGAAGTGGTCAACAGAAGCTTGGGGGATCTGTTGAGAAGTCTGGTGACGGAGCATCACAGCAGCTGGGATCAGATCTTACCACAGGCGGAATTTGCGTACAATGATTCGGTGAATCGGAGTACAGGAAAAAGCCCATTTCAGATTTTGTATGGGACACAGCCGAGGGGAGTGTCTGAGCTTAGGGAGCCAGAAAAGGCTGAGACTAGCAGTGCGAGAGCTGAGGAGTTCGCTGAAGCGATGAAAGAACTTCACACGCAGGTGAAGCAACGGTTGCAGAAATCGAATCAGGAGTACAAGCGCAGAGCCGATCAGAGGAAGAGGCAGCTTTAGTTCGAAGTTGGGGATATGGTTCTGGCGCATTTGAGGAAGGAAAGGTTCCCAAGGGGAACATACAACAAGCTCAAGATGAAGAAAATCGGACCATGCCGAATCCTGAGGAAATTTGGCGAGAATGCATATGAGCTTGAGTTGCCAGAGGGCATCGGGATATCTCCGATATTCAACATTTCGGATTTATACCCCTACAGGACTGATGAAGCAGGCGCTGGGACTGAGGAACCAGTGGTCCAGTGGCAGAAGCAGTTTCCAGTTGCACAGAATCCTGAAATGGAGTGCATACTGGATAAAAGAGTTGGAAGGAAGACTAGGAGGAAACAACATTTTGAGTACCTGGTGAAATGGAAGAACCACCCAGTGGAGGATGCCAGCTGGGAGACAGAGGCAGTGATACTGAAGCATGGGCAGACTGTACAGGAGCTCATGAGCAGGAGCCCATGAAATCTTTCGAGCCGAGGAGTATGATGCAGGAGCATCCACGCGAGCATCTACGACTTTATGAAGAGAGCCAGCGCGTGGAGCAAAGAACAGCTGGACACTGACAGAATTCAAATTTTGAAACATTGTAAATATGGTTGTGCCAAACATAAATATGTGATGTGATGAAGCGCACTTAGGCAATGTAACGGGCCTTGAGCAGATGAGCTCTCGTCCTTAGTAGCTGAGGCATTTATGTAGATTTAATGCAAGTAGATAAACTAATTAACTATAGATTAGACAGTTTACCTTTCGAGAGGGAAAACGGAATATAGGCACCCTCTGTTGTATTGATTGTATTATTATTCACATTCTCATTCAGATAGGAGAAAGAAGAGGAGAGATAAACCAGGGATTTCATTTTTTGTAAATAATCTCCAAGGCCCGAAAAAGAGATAAACCAAAACTAGGGAGAATGGACCTTTTTCACAAATTTAGTCCCTCAGTCCCGAAAAAAGGGTTAAAATTACACCTGACAATACTCTCCTAGAGAACCATAGCTCCTAGGGAATACCTTTTTCGTAAAATTATCCATCTGAACCAAAAAAGGGGTAAACTTTCGCCAGACAAATGTGCCTTCAAATTTCACTTTGGTGAGCATGAAGGGCAACAAGATTGCTCGATAATATTTTCAATTTTAGAGAGTCTAAAAAGAGATTAAAGAAGACTCCAAGGGGGCTCCTTTTCATATGTAATCTAAATGAGACGAAAAGGGTAAATATTATTTCATTAGATGTCACTTTCATAGTTTTAAGTGAGCTTGAAAGAAGAAAAACCATGCTCTAGGGGATTCTTGTGGGTATAGGCCAGAAAAAAGTAACCAAGAAAAAAAATGAGGTTTCAAATTCGTAGTCATGGAGAGACTAAACGGGGCTCTCGTGCCTATGGAGTACTTTGAAATGGGCACCAAATGGAAAACAAGGCTCCAACTAGGATTCCCATGGAAGGATGGCTCTACCACATAAAGTATGACACACTTATCAACAAGGAAGGTTAGTTTCTCAATTCAATGGGGTTGATCCTAAGGGAAAATGAACCAGGAAATGGATAATGCAAAAATGCAAGTAGGGAAAAATCTAACCCATATGCCAGTTTTGAGGTCAATACCTGTCAAAACAGATCAAAACAATGAACAAATGTCAAAGAAAAATGTCTCCAAGATCCTGCATATAAGGCCAATAACACTCATCCAGAAGTTAATAAATCCAATATAGATAGAAACTTCAGAAAATAAGATGTTTTATTGAATACAAAACTTGAAAACAACAAAACTAGAATGTACAATATCGTACAAGGAACCGGACATCCTTACGGCTCATGCATGGTATTGGTTTAGGTAGAGATCGTTGCTAGGATCTAACCAAGAGTCTCTTCAATAGTCAACCTAGAAAATATCCCAAAAGGGAAGAAAACACAAACCATGGTGTAAGTATTCCCACGGTATACAATCTGTAGTCATGGCTTCAGGGATAGCCTCATCCAAAGGTAATTCAATATCTGATAAATCATGTGAACGAGGAGGATCGACAGTCCCAAAGGGTGAAGCAAGCTGACCATATTTCATATGACGATGGAGGTTCTAGCCAGGACTGGTAGAGTCTATCAGCAAGGAATCACAATCACAAGGGATTGAGGATATACAAACATTGATATCAGACTCAAAAGGAAACTCAATATTACTCGAACCAAGAGGGGGAAGAAAGGGCTCCCATGCCCCCATTGGATAAAAAAATTGATCAATTGTTGAGACCATGAATCGAGAAGGAATACATGATTGCACAGGTTCCTTCTCATAAGCAATTGAACATCGAGGATAAGACGCCACATAATTTACTTATGGCGGGGTAGAGTCTACACGAACACTAGGAACATATAAAGGGGCATCATGAACTAACTCTGAATTAGGATGGTGATTATCATATGCAAGTTGGTCGATAGTGACAATGCTTCCATTGTGAGGGAAATGCATCACCTGGAAGAGCATAGACACCACAACGTTCATAGCACATACATAATCACGCCTAAGAAGCATATTGAAATCTAATGGGCCTTGCACCACTATAACATCGACAAGGACAATATTCCCACCTAACAATATAGGAAACTAAGGAAGAATCCCCAAATATTCACTAGGACGTTTATCAAAATCCAACAACTCATGTGAAGCAGATACAATCTCAGGAGAACCCAAAGCTTTCCAAGCCAAGGAGAATAAAATACTTGCAGAGAATCCTTCATCCACAATACATCAGTAAATAATTTTTGAATTAACTTCAACCCTTATTTGAAAGGGTGAAGAAGAAGGAAGGTGAGGCTCAACAAGGTCATTCCAATCAAAAGGAACCATCCTAGGACTTGGATGGGGTGTGTTCAAAGTGAGCGGAATACCCCCTTGTTCTAGAAGGAAGTTAGCACGAAGAGAGACAATATGATATTGAGCTTTGTTTTGCATCCATACATTTAAAATTTTAAAGGTTTCAAAAGCCTGTGATTTATATTTCAACAAGAACACCCAACATATCATAGTGTAGTCATCAATAAAATTCATGATATATCTATTGCCTTTAGCAGATAAAATAGGCATGGTACCACACAAATTAGAATGTATCAATCCAAGTTTTCTACATGCTAGGGAAGTGGAATCATGAAATGGTCATTTTCTATGTTTTCCAAGGATACAAGCATCACATTGCTTCAAATTCCTTGGAATGATGGGAAAACTAGAAACATCATTCTTTTTCAAAAAATGGAGGTTTTCATCATTAATGTGTCCAAATATAACATGCCATAAGAGACTAGATGGCAATGTACCTTCATTATGGTGAGAGAAGTTTGCAGAATTTTGTGCATGAGAAAATGTCCCCTTCAACTTCAACAATATTCCATCCTCCACTCCGGTCATAATGACCATGTTGCCAGAATCCTTCCTTATTCCAATTTTTCCACTGAAGATATGCATAGAGAGGCCTTGCTATCGAATGTGCATAAGAGACAAAAAAATTTGTCGCAACATAGGAATATAGAGCACATCATGCATAAAAAAATATGGTAGTCTAGGCAATTTAAGCCCGATACTGCCAATTCCTGAAGGTTTGAGACTTGATTTATCTGCAAAATAGACTATACCATCTATATTGTCATTGAAATCTTCAAAAAAAATATCTCCAGAAGGTCATGTTTCATTTTTCACCTATGTCAAGCAACCATGCATCTGTCTAAGAAGAAATCAAAGCATTAAAAAAATATTCGTTTACTCCAATATTGAAGTGGGCAATAATATAATGAGTAGATTCAAGTGCTTTACCTTTCACCAAATATGATGCTTTACCTTTGTATTGTTTCTGATCTTGCTTCTCTTTTATATTCTCCTAGGGGATTTTGCATGTATTTTCCTAATGTCTATTCTTGTTGCAACAGACACATTGAAGATCATATTTCTCATGGGAATTATTCCCACCCCCCTGTGTATGAAATTCTTCTTTCTATGTCCTCTCTCATTACCTTCTCCTCTAGACGAATCATGCAATTAATTCTTCCCTTTTTCGAAAAGAGAAAGGATTTTCAACCACTTGGGCTCTCAACACATCAAGAAGAAGAGAAGAATCCAAAATTGCAACACTACCACCAACCCTTAATGGAATAGGTGGAAACATCCCAAGCCCTATTCCAAATTTAGTATATTTCTCTAACACTCTAAGAAACATCTTCTTTCGAATGGTTAGGATGTCTCCAATCTCACAAAAAGTTATCACACACCTAAAAATGAAGAGGGAGACCTCCCTCCTTCGATGTAAATGGAGAAATTGATAGAATCCTTTCAAAACTTGGGTGTTTACCCTCTTATTGAGCATTGGA
>WSFP011535543.1:0-11858 GCA_009831015.1 Picea engelmannii
TTTAATTTTTTATTATTTGTTTCTTTTACGTGTTTTCCTTTTCCCCTTTTCTTTATTTTTATTTTTATTTTGTTTTAATGTTTTATTACGTTTAACTTTTTGTTTTATTTATTGCGTGTTTTAATTTGTTTTTTCAATTAATATTATTTTTATTATTGTTTTATTTTATATGTTTTAATTTATTTAATTTGTTTTAATTTATTTAATTTGTTTTAATATTTGTTTTGTTTTGTATTACATTTATTTTTAATACATGTTTGATTTTATTTATTTATGTGTTTTTATTAATGTTTTATCTCTATTTTGTTTTTGTTTTAATTTATATGTATTTTTATTTGTTTTATTGTTTTTCTTTTCTGTGATTAATAAAGCACTAACCTGAGTATTAAAAACTAACTTAATTATTAATTAATTAATTTAATTAATAATTTATTTATTAATAACAAGTCTGATCTAACTACTAACCTAATGTTTTTATCCTAAGGTGGTTTATTGCAAATGTAGGGACGAAGATAGCGAAGAGGAGCAGAAGTGAAGGATGAGGGAATGAAGGGCACAACAAGGTGGATGAAGGATGTAGCAGGGTGATGGAGGATCAGGCGAAATGAATGGAGGGGAAAAGGGAAACAACCGAGAGACCAGCAAGACAGATGTCTTCATCACGGGGGCAATGCCAAAAAGCAGCTGAAGAATCGAGTTACCTATGAATATAGGACCCTAACACACTGAACTATCTCTCCTAAGATGCGCCTCTTCTCCTCAATGACAATTCATAATCTACATAATGATGAATTAGGTCACTGACCCTTCCCTTATAGCTTTCCAAAACCCTAAATCCCTGCTGAAACCCTAATTCATTGTTGACTTCCAAAACCCTAAATCATTGTTGAAACCCTAATTCATTGTTGACTTCTTCCCTCCAAGTGACTTTTACTTTATTTTATTATTCCTTGATTAAATCAATTAGTTAATTAATTAATTAACCATTTTACCTCTAAAAAGTTATTTATCCATCCTTATGGCTTTTCCAGCCACTGAAAGTCACTTCTCACCATCTTATCATGTAGTGCTCTTCTTCTCGATTCTGATGAGCTATCACACTAAGAGGTTTCTCCAAGTAATATGCCCATTATGACCTTCTTAGTGAATTTAATTAAGATATGACCCATAATAACTCAAAATTACAGAAATCATCGAAATGCAATGAAACCAAAGCCAAGTTGTGCGGAATGGATCCTGATAATGAACAATGCAAGTCGGGCCCAAATAAACCCCTCAATATCTCTCGAACTCTCTGTCACCCCTATCTGACTACTCGGGTAGCCATAACACTCTGAACGTTGTAATGTTATAATGTCCCAAAATGGGGACATTACATAGACGTGCGTCTGGCTGAGTCAAAGGAGGATTAAAATTTGGTGGAGGACATTCATCTACCACTTCTACTTCGATGAAACCAGTCTCATCAAACCAAAGATAAGACCCTTCAAATTCGTTGTCACCTATCTCGCGTCACTTTAGAGGTGGTTACACCTCCATGATTAGCTCAAGTCCTCGAAATCGACCAGACCAATGTGGTGATTCAGCCACAATGAATGTAATATGTGCAAATCCAAACACAATTCAACCTAAGGTTGACATAGACTCAGACTCAAAGAGAACAACCCTAATCAATCTAAGAAAACAGCAAGTAAACCAATTGGCTGAAGGTCCTTTTGAAAACCAACCCTATGGGGGAGATGAAGTCCCCACAAGATTGGCTAGCGAAGGTATGAAGAACAGTTACAATGATCTACACGAAACAGCTTTCACTGGTGCAGGTACCCTTTATTAAGGCGAGCACTTTCTAGGGGAACTGAGATCGTGAACGAACGTCTTCCCTATGTACTACAAGAATGACCCACTTGCAGCCACCTCTGTCGCTAACTAGAAAAGGTCACTAAGGCTACCACCTCACAATCAATGATCATGTGAAGAGTCATAGTTCTAACCACACATAAGCGCGGGGTAACTAAGCTTGAAGCTTCGAAGGTATGGAACCAATAAAATACCAATATACATAGCAATTAAAGGAGTACCACAAACACAAAAACAAGCACAGAGGGGCAATCTCCTTACTTACCCCAATGCAACCTCGTTCTTAACTCCTATGTTAGAGGAGGCTCTTGACACACCGATTGAAAGAATGGATTTATCACTCTTTAATGACTCCTAAGTTTCGTTTATGTGGCCTTGGAGATTTTACTCTCCAATCCTATTTCAATTCCCTAAGCCTATCTAATGTTGATTCACTATAAAAGAAAAGTGTCTAATAAATTTTATATTACATGTTTTATTTTTATGGTTGTTTATTAAGTCAAAGGGAGATAGATTAAATTTTTTGGTGATGTTGTTGAGATTTGGTTACACTTTGGAAAGTGGTCCCCTTTTGGTTTTGGGCCTCTAACCACAAGAGGGAGATGTTTGTACCATTGTGCCATGCACTTTATGTCTAATTTCAATTTGACTTAGGATATTTAAGTCAAAAGTGAAATTTAGTCATTTTAACCTAAAGTGTCTAATTATTCACTTTGTGGGTGAATGAGGGGACATAAAGTGAACTTAGGGAACTTAACACAAAGTGGGTTTTGAGTTGATATTATTTTGGAGAGATCTCAACCATTGATTAGGGATGGCATGGAGTGATCCTAGCTATCCATACTTTAGGTTTCCTTATGGAAGTTCAAGAGGGACGCAAGGGGAAAAGAGAGGTTCATTCCTTGTTATGTTCACAAAGAGAGTTGGGAGATAAGCATGAGGATGAGGATGGAGGAATTAGATGAGGGAATATTGGACACCTCCTTCCATGGAGGGTTCATGGAGGCCTAGACCCTCATTTATGTGTGATGATTTTTCTTGCTTTAAGAAGGGTGCACTTAAGGAGGAGGGCACTTTCTTAGCAGACACTAGCTACACTTGGAGGATTGAAGATTTGTCACATTCAACATGGAGGTGGCACACAACGCCTGGCTTGTGTGCAAGGGTTTCTTCATATGAGGTCAGAGGGTCAAGGGTGCATTGTTTCAGTGGATAGAGCAACAAGGGAAGAGGGTCCTTTAAGCTTGGGCACATTTCTCTTCTTGGAACTCTAAAGCATATCAAGAGGAGTTGTTATTGTATCAGGTTCCATTGTATTTACATACTTGTATATCTCATGCTTTATACATCACTTATATATACTTTCATTCTAAATTAGTTTTCCCTTGGGGGGGGTTTATCTAAGGTCATGTTGACTAAAAATACTTGTGTCCAAATTTCATGCAAGATTAGTTGTTAGATCAGCATTTAAGAGTTGTAAAGATATAGAGGAGTGTTACTTGTTTTGAGATATATTGCATGTGCTAACCACTAATTCGAAAGCACTTGCAAGGGCACCTGAAAGAACACTTAACCATAAAATTATGAGCAGAAAAGTACTTGACTATTTGTTGTCATAAAATAGCAGCAAAGGACAGTTTTGGAGACTAAACTTAGAGCACAACAAGAGGTCAAAGACAGAAATGTTGGGAAGCCTCATAGTACCTCAGTTTTCTACATGGTATCAAAGACTTGGTGTCTAAGGTTCACTGATTTATAGAGCATTCAGTGGGCAATTTTGTGACACTATTTTGGACATTTGTGGATAGCCTCTTTTCACACCTATGTTGACAGGAGTGAGGATGTAGTTGGAAAACCTCTTTTCACACATGTTTTGACAGGAGTGAGGTTGTATTTGGACAGCCTCATTTCACACATGTTTTGATAGGGGTGAGGTTGTACTCTTTTGTAGTGTGTAGCATCCGTGTGAGTTTTAGTAGACAGCCACGTCGGTGTCTCAGATGAGAGCAGAGAATAAGCTAGATAGAGCTAGAAATTGGTCCCCTTGGAAGATCAAGATCATATTCATCTTGGAGGATCTTGAAATATGGAATATAGTTCAAGATCTCATGGTAATTCCTCCTACACCTACTCCATTTCCATTTTTGGATGCAGGTTTCTAGAAGAATAACACCAAGGCGAAGAGGACTATTTTTCATGTGATGAGGGACCACATCATACCCCACTTGACTGGGAAAGACTGTGCCTTTGAGATATGGGCATCATTGTGCAAGTTGTACCAAAGTCCCAATCAAAACTGTAAGAAAGTTCTGCAGGACAAGCTTAGGAGCATTCAGATGCTTGATTCAGAGTCGGTTACATCATACCTTGGTAGATTACACAAATTCGAGATGAGTTGGTCATAGTCAGGGAGATTGCGGATCCTGAATTCTTGGTGAGGATAGCTTTGAATAGATTTTTCAAACCTTGAGGTTCATTTGTGGGAAGCATTGTGGTCAGGGAGGTCATGCCCAGTTGGGAGAGACTTTGGGATGACTTCGTACAGGAGGAGCTAATATGTAGCTCATGATCTTCAGGACAACAACGTATTTTTAAGGGTGATGAGAAGATTTCTATTTAGACTAAGGGAAAGAAGAAGATCGGCAAGAGTGCTAGAAAGGGTCCCAAGGGAGGGGCCAAACCACAGCAGAGTGGTGGTGGGCGAGAGAGAGACATGAGCACAGTGAGATGCTTTGCTTGTGGAGAGATGGGGCACTATGTTGGACAGTGTCCCAAGAAGAAGAAGAAGAAGAAGGATGGTATGGCAGAAACAATAGAGGAGGAGGAGTTCACTGCTCAGTTTGAGATGGAGTGTACTTTTGTCAGTTGTTTTTTTTCAATTGATGCACCATCTGGAGATTGGTGTGCAGAAAAAGTTGAGGAGATTCCACAGATTGAGAGTGTTCTATCTCGTGGGACACAGACTCAGTTTTCGAGGACACCATATTGAGGGGTGACTGGTCCACCCAGGACAGCTTCGGTTTCAGATTTGTTGAGAAGACAACTAGTTGGTGTAGGGGCTTCAGAGCATCATAGATTGATGAGAGGGAGCAGGGCGCCAAAGAGGTTTGACTCTCACTTGGATATGGAGACTAGAAAATCAACTTTAGATTCCACTTCAGGTGGAAGTCACCTAGTGAGAGATCAAGTTGAGGATCTTGGTGAGATGCCAAGATCCAGATACTCTTGGTGAGATGCCAAGAGGAAGACTCTTGGTGATATTCCAAGAAATGTGACTCTTGGTGAGATTCCAAGAGTAGAGACTTTTGGTGAGATGCGAGGAGGTAGAAATCCTTGGTGAGACACCAAGGTTGAGATCTTTGGTGTGATGCCAAGATCTAGGTAATCTTGGATAGGTGGAGATGCACTTCCATATATAGATCAGGAAGGTTGAGCAGATTTGTGCTAGAGACCACTTGTGATTATTAGGGTACATCCATACTCACCGAGTATTTTCCAACAGGCAACCATGTCCACTACAGGGATGATATTGGAGGGGTGAATGACACTTTTCTCGGTAATAGGGAGTGTTGAGATTTGGATACCTTGGAAAGTGGTCCCCTTGTGGTTTTAGGCCTCTAATCACAAGAGGGAGATGTGTGTACCATTCTTCCATGTACTTTATGTCTAATTTCACTTTGACTTAGGATATTTAAGTCAAAAATGAAATTTAGACATGTTAGCCTAAAGTGACTAATTATTCACTTTATGGGTGAGTGAGGGGACATAAAGTGAACTTAGGGAACTTAACCCAAAGTTGGTTTTGATTTGAGATTCTTTTGGAGATATCTCAACCATTGATTATGGACGGCATGGGGTGATCCTAGCCATCCATACTTTAGGTTTCCTTATGGAGGTTCAAGAGGAGCGCAAGGGGGAAAGAGAGGCTCATTCATTGTTATGTTCACCAAGAGAGTTGGGAGAGGAGCATGAGATGAGATGGAGGCATTAGATGAGGGAAGATTGGGTTCCTCCTTCCATGGAGGGTTCATCGAGGCTTAGACCCTCATTTGTTTGTGATGATTGTCCTTGCTTTGAGAAGGGCACACTTGAGGAGGAGGGTGTTTTCTTAGCAGGAACTAGCTACACTTGAAGGATTGCATATATGTTAGATTCAAGATGGAGGTGGCACACAACATCTTTCTTGTGTGAAAGGGTTTCTTCATCTAATGTCAAAGGGTCAAGGGTGCATTGTTTCAATGGATAGAGCAACAAGGGAAGAGGGTGCATTGAGCTTTGGTGCATTTCTCTTCTTAGAAATCCAAAGCATATCGAGAGGAGTTGTTATTGTATCAGGTTCCATTGTATTTACATACGTGTTCTATCTCATGTTTTAGACATCACTTATATATACTTTCATTCAAAACGGGTTTTCCCCGAGGGTTTTTATCCAGGGTTGTGTTGACCAAAAATACTTGTGTCCAAATTTGACGCATGCTTATTTGTTATATCAGCATTTAAGAGTTGTAAATATCTAGAGGAGTGTTACTTTTTTTGAGATACATTGCATGTGATAACCACCGGTTCAAAAACACTTGCAAGGGAACCTCAAAGAACACTTAACCATCAAATTATTAGCAGAAAAGTACTTCATTGTTTGTTGTCCTAAAACAACAGCAAAGGATAGTTTTGGAGACTAAACTTAGAGCCCAACAAGAGGTCAAAGATAGAACTTTTGGTCATCCTCATAGTACCTCAGTTTTTTATAGATGTTATGACACTTGACCCAACCAAGCAATGCAAAGATGTCAATGAAAATTGTTTCAATGCAATGAAAGCTAGTTGTGGGAAGGAAAGAGACTTTTTACTTATTCCTTGCAACTTTCAAAAACGAAACCTCTCTCACACTAAGCAACCAAAAAGCAGGTAAGTCCTGAAACTTTTTCAATCATTTGAAACCAAACAATGAAAAACCTATGCACTATTTTCAATAATGCTTCAAAAGAAATCAAGCATGCAACATTGTGTTGTCTCTTTTGTTATTTTTCCAATTGTAATGCAGAACGATTTTTTATCTAAGAAAGAAAACAAATGGGAAAAGGAAAACCAGCAACAACATCAAGAAAAAGGATTGTAGGAAATTGGAAGTGATGTTGTATGAGCCCACTCCAATGTCTCTACCAAGATCACACCCAAAACTCACCTAGGAGGATAGATATAGCAATGGATAACATTTACACAAGGACAAACCAATGAAAACAATGTCAATCACTACCAGATATGTTCAAATCTATTGGGTTCACTGCCCAACTTCACTAGATATCTCAGACAGAAAATGAACCTATCCAAGAAATGCCAACATGCCATACAACTACACTCCAAACTCAAATTGAAGGAAAATCATGTGATGAAATAACTCAAACAGAGGTAAGATCACTATCAAAATAGACAACTCACAGACTTTATGGAACAGAGGAACCAATCCAATTTCAAAACCATGGGTATTTTTGCAATTTTGCAGTTTACACAGATTGTCACGAGACTCGGGCTAGTCAACAAGAAATGATCATCATGTGACCAATATACTTCAACCTGATATGATCATCGCATGACCAATATAATTCAACCTGCAATGATGCAGAAAAAAAATAGAAAAGGATGGATCTATTCTAGACCTATCAAATCTGATAGATCTAAACTCTACAGAAGTGTAAGGAAGGAAATCAAAACAAATTACAAACAAGAAGAGAATGAATTGTGTTGGACATGTAATCCCTTATGGTTACATTACGTGTAACTATAATGTAAATATGAAGAGTCGCAATTGATAGGAACGGTCACCCCTTTGGGAAGACCAAGAGTCGTCAATTATGTATGTATGCACCTCTCTAGCTAATGAAAATCATCTTCCTGAAGTTATTTGTTTTTTCATTCCTGGATTGATAGTGGTATCAGAGTGAGATTTCGATCATAGGACCTGTGATATCATCGATATTGTAGTGATGTCATTTTCCTCCAAGGTTGAAGATGAGAAATTGCTTGATTTTGGCGAGGAGAGACCAGATAACCACCTTGGGTATTTCCATTTACAAAGCTACCAGTGCCAACATCCATATTGACTCACAAATTTTTTTGGCGACCTTGCTAATGTTGTGGTATATTATCAACTTGTGATCATCCATTATTTTTTTTTGTGAGCGTCCATAATTTTTTCTACGACCTAGAGGTTGCCTACACCCCTTCTAGTTCCATTGTCCATTTTAATGGTGAATCCCGATTATCTTCCTAGTGCAGCAAGATAGCTCTAATATTGTATTTGAAGCAACTCCATTATATTTGTTTTTGTTGACGTGTACATGAAAACAAAAGAAAGTGCATTCTCTCATCTCCATTGTTGGCATGGTGCTGACCAGCAAGGATAACTTCAAAGAGTGGTACAGGAAGATCAAGAGCACACTAATATTCAATGACCTGTGGAAAGGGATTTGCAAAGAAAAAGAAGTCCCTTAGAGAAGCAAAACCACTGATGAATATGTTGAATCAGAAGAAGAAGAAGAAGAATCTGAGGAAGAAGCCTCAGTATTAAAGACGAAGAGTAGTAGACCTCGTAGAAAACCAATCATACTAACCACAGACAAATAACGTGAAATATGGGAAGACAAATACTAGAAGGCATATGCAGTAATATCCACAATAATTGAGGAGATGAGTCATCATATTGATTCCATTAGTGATTTCTATGGTGCCTTGAATAGATAATGAATTGTATGACACACATTCTGAGCTGAACTCATACAACTAATGTCGAAGCTCTTCAACCTAGAGTTGAAGAATGATGACCCTATGGCTTTAGCTTGAGAAATCATAGCCATAATGCATGACATTGAAGCCACCGAAGCAAAGATTGATATCCCTCTCACGGTCTTCATTAAGGCCCTCTAACCTACATATTCTCACCACCTTGAATCATTGCAAGAAATTAATCAGATGAAATCCATGACATTTCAAAAAATGGTTAAGAAAATTGTAGATCGTGAAAAATCCTTTGGAAAGATGCCAACTCCTTCAACTGGTGAAATTGTTTACCTTACTCATAAACACAAGAGTAAACAACAAGATTCTTTCATAGGAGAAAGAAATATAAGAGGACGTGGATGTGGAAGAAATAGTTTTAGGGGCAGGGGAAAGACACAACCAAGGTGATAGATCCAATATCCATTGTACCCGGTCCAAAAAGAATGGGTCACATAAAGCAGATGACTGCATAGTTCCATGGGACAAGATCAAAAAAGATAGACAGAATAAGAAAGAGAAAAAAAGTAAACCTACAGAACCATCAAAATCTAATCCACACGAATCTTCCCATTACATTGTTGCTCACGGAAATATAGGACTAACAGAGGATTTATTTAACACTGCATATGGTCCTTGAAAAGATGCATGGTTTTTTTAACACAGGTGAAACCTCTCATATGACATTCCAGAGAGATTTTTTTGAAGACCTCAATGAAAATGTAGATGGCATAGTGTATTTTGTAGACAATTTTGGCCTTAAACCCTTGATAATGGGCACCATCAAGCTTAAGTTGTCTGGACTTCCGGATTTTCTTCTAGACAGTGTACTCTATTTTCCTAAGCTCAGAAAGAGCTTGTTGTCCCTTGTACATATCAAACAGTAAGGCCACTTTGTTCACATGATCGGTGGAAAAGTTGAAGTATGAAAGGATTCCGATAATATGCTTGTTATGACTGGAATGAAAGATGGAAAACTACTGAAGTTGAATGGGACATCTTCCCATACACACAATGTTGCATACCTCTTTGTTCATAGTGAAGGTATAATGTCATCTAGTCTTTTGTGGCATGTTAGATTTTGTCATATCAATTATGACAGTCTTCGTTTATTGAAAAAGAATAGTATTTCTAGTCTTCCTACCATTCCTAGAAAACTAAAACAATGTGTTGCTTGTATTCTTGGAAAGCATAGAAAATGGTGTTTCCATGATTCTACTTCTAGAGCATGTAGAAAGCTTGAACTGGTTCATTTTGATTTGTGTGGCCCTATGTCTATTCCTTCTACAAATGGAAATAAATATATAATGTACTTTATTGATGAATACACCAAGATGTGTTGGGTGTACTTGTTGAAAGATAAATCACAAGCTTTTGAAACATTTAAAATTTTTAATGTATGCATTGAAAACGAAGCTCAATCTCATATTGGCTCTCTTCGCATTGATAATGGAAGATAATATTGTTGAAATAATGTAACTGCAAAGAGTATTCTTATTATTATTGATATATTATTTATAGGATTAATCCCCATTGTGGATTAATCATGCCAGTAATTGTATTAGGACCAAATCCCCTTTTGCGGATTGATCAACGGACAATTGTAATAGGCAAAATAAGAAGTTGGCCCTAGCAGTTATTATTGAGACCCAGAAAAATAATAAAGGTGGGTTTACCCACCTAGAGTGAGAGGTCGGCTCTTCCAGTGACGACCCTTCACACGTGCCAGACTTGTATATATAAAGCGGCTAGCGCCTCACTTTATCACACAACACACTTGCTCATTTTCTAAGAGGAAAGTTGCAACCTTCCAGTTGGAGAGAGGGAGAAGAGTGGTGCACCTTTTGGAGAGGATTGTCTGTATTGGTTTGAGTTATCTCTTGACATTGTATTGGCAATTTATGATACGAAAGTTTTTGCTAGGTTTTCTTCCCCTAGAGGGTTTCCCGGGATAAATGTTGTGTCTCTTGTGAATATGTATTTCGCAGTGATCTTGTTCTTATGTTGTTCTTATCTATTGAAATGCAAAGAACTATAATAATCGCATAAACATTAACATGGTATCAGAGCCAACCTGAAGGAAGCATATTTCACAAGAGGAAAAACGTCACTATTGTGGTACCTGCAAATTAGGGTTTTTCAAAAGTGAATCTTTTTAGCCCCAAAACTATCTAGAAAGTTGTGCCCTCCCCTAAGGATCAATTTGGCATCATCAGCGCACATTTTCAGTGGCTGGATCTCCTGGAAAGTGAAACCCTAGTTTCACAAAGTACCAGAAAACCAGAGTACCAAAAGTACCAGAAGTACCAAAAAACCAGAAGCACCAGTCCAGAAATCCGCAGGTCAAGTTTGATGGGGTAAAAGTTGGATTTTTGAAATTCTGAGTACACCAGCATACTCGCCTCAGCTCAGCGCATCTATCCCCTGGATCAGATTTTCAAAATTTGAAGTTTGAAAAATTAGGGTTTCCTCATAAAACCCTAAGTTGTAGTTACAGTTGCAGTCTCAGAACCAGCTGCAGTTGCAGTTGCAGCCGTAGAACCAGTTTCAATCACCCTTGAAATTTTCTCAAGAATTGGCAATAATTACCGTTGCTACCAAATGGATCCACTACCTGCCAATGTTATCAGAGGTATGTACTTACATATGTTTAATGGTTAAACCCGAAAGAGTATTTGCAGGAGAAGGGATCTCTTGCCATAAATCCAGAAGGATCTCAAGATCCAATACATTCAGAGGAATGATGCAACCTAGGTGTGATTATTCTAATATACATCTATTTGCCATGACATTATCTTAATCAGTGTTGCATGTTAAAGCTATGATCAAATTATTAGAAGGATTGAAAGTTGATCATAGAGATTATCCTCTAACCTAACCTTTTTTCAAGATAGTGTATTGTATTAGTACAAAAGACAGGTTGAAGAAAGCACTTGTCACTTGAGTGAAGGATACCTGGAAGAAAAGCAAGCACTCATTCTTGAGGACAAGGCTCCAGGTTTGATTAATCAATATTCAAAGGTACACATGACAAGTTGACGACTATAGTTGAGACAACAGTCTTTGTAAAGTATTATACTTGATAGCATGTGATCATATAGAGGAAAATACTCTGCCTAATACAACTAACACCTCCTCTAGGAGAAACCTCGTGTGTTAGTTCCAGGTTGCCATGGAAGAATGCTTGGTCACAACACTATAAGAGTGTTGACCTCATTTTGTATTGTATT
>WSFP011535544.1:0-11858 GCA_009831015.1 Picea engelmannii
TTGGTGGCTTGGACTTCTAAAGATAGAATAGCCACAACAAAGGGATCATTAAAAGTTTTTAATATTTGTGTACAAAAAACCTGAGGCAACAAACCTGTTCCAATACTTTATGAGGCAACAAAAGGGATGATTATGGGTTTTTAATATTTGTGTACGAAAAACCTATTACAATACTTTTTTAGGAAACAAAGGGATGAGTCTGAGTTTTTAATATTTGTGTACAACAAACATGAGGCAATAAACATGTTACAGTACTTTCACGATGGAGTGGAAAAGAACATTCATGAAATAACAAGGAGCATGCACATATATGACTAAACTGAGCAAGCCACTAACATAGTAAGTATTGAAACAATTGTGAGAATATTGAGTATGTACCTGGGAATGTTTGTTGAGTCAAATTGAAGGAATATAGAAGATTGATTAGCTGCATGTTCATCAAAATAATATGATAGAGGATGCAAGGTTTGTTGAGGTAGCAGAGAGTGGTTTGAGGCAAAGAGAAACAAAGGGGATTGAGGGTTTTTGAAGATCAATAGAGAAGATTGTTGCAACAGAGGAAGAATATTGTATTGAGGGTGATTCTCAGTAAAAATATAAGCTTGATTAAGTGAAGAATGAAATATCCTTTAGGGTTGATGTTTTGGAACATATATTTGGAGGATCTCGATTTTGTCTTTGAGAATAGCACCGAGACAACTTGATATCCATAAGTTATGAATAATCATGAAAAATGCATCATTATGAGGGCATTTTTTCCAGCAGAACTCAGAACTAATGTAAATCAAAAGTGAAAGTATAGGAGGACCAAGTCTGTGGTCTATCCTGAGCATGAAGACCGAAGTAAAAATCCACCCCAGCTACACCAACTACAATGTTGATACATGATTCGTTATAGATATGCATGGTACAAGGTGGCTACAAGGGAAAACAAGTATGTTTATAGAATGTAGCAATGGCAATTGGCCACATAAAGCTACAACAATATAATTTTCCTTATAGTCTATGGTAAACAAGCAAGGAATATCATTTCTCATCATGACATTGACATGCAAGCATAATCTCCATTGGTGTACACTCTCAGGTATGTACTTGTATATATATTATTTGCATCATTTTCATGAGGATACTTGCAGGAGGAAGGAAGCCTTGTTGGAAATCGTGGATTTGGAGGGATATAAATGCATTCAAAGAAACAACACACTGGAAGTGAAGACTCTATGTTTGATTGTTTTAATTATCATGCCTCTAATCTACATTTCTAAGGTTTCTACATTGCAAGTCGGTGTTGTAGTTGTGACAACAATCCTTAAATTTTTTTGATTCCAAGATATGTACTCATGAATCTCCTCTAGGAGATATTCTTGTCTTCTTTCCTTCCGTTTGTTTTCTTGTTCCAGGAAACTTAACAAAAAGGAAAGATGTTTATCCTTCAAACTTCAGAGGGAGTCACTTGAATCAGAAGGAGTCAAACTAATTGAGAAGAAGAGACATTACTTTCTTCCTCTTTAGTAGTCTAGAGGGAAATAGTCATTGATACAGCTGATCCAGTTGTTCGAGTTGATATTCCCAAGGACTTTGCAGTAGGCCACAAAAGGCTCATCTCAACTTCACAAACTATGAAAGAGGAAAAGAGACATGCAACACATTCCGAGAGAGCAAGAGACCAAAGAGTTTTCGAGCTATTCTTCAACCATACTATTGATACAAATCCTTCTTTTCATGCAGAAAAAATAGGTCAATAGCTACGAAAAGATGCCATGACAGAAGAGTATCGGTCCATTTTGAAGAATGATGTATGAGATATTGTTATGAGATTAGAATAGAAGTATGTAAGTGACTTCCAAGTGGATATATAAGATCAAGCATGCAACTGATGGAAGTGTCGAGAAATACAAAATAATATTTGCATCGAGAGGGATTCATGATATATGATGAGAAATCTCATGTGTACAGGTTGAAGAAAACCCTGTATGGACTAAAGTAGACACCTCGTTCTTGGTATGCAAAGATGGATGGATTCTTGATGAGTTTGGGCTTCAAAAAGAGTGTTGTTGATCCAAACCTATATTATTACATTGTTGGTGACGAGAGCCTAATTTTGGTGACTTATTCAAGAATCCTTGTTGTTGGATACAAGCAAGATTTGACTTCTGATTTTGAGATGAAGGGTCTGGGTATGATGCACTACTTCTTGGTACAAGAAGTATGGCAAATGAATGATGATATTTTCCTGATTCAAGGAAAATATATAGTGGGGATATTAAAGAAGTTCAGTATGACAGAATGCAAATCCATGCCTACACCAATGGTGATGGAATTGAAGAAAATGAATGATGATGATTTAGTCAATATTGATCCATAGTTGATTCGATCACTAATGTATCTAGTTAACACCAAACCTAATATATGTTATGCAGTGAATGTACTTAATCAATTCATGAGTCATCTGAGATAGACTCATTGGATAACAACGAAAATGTATTGAGATATGTACGAGGCACAGTTGGATATGTCCTGAGATAATCCTCCAGTGTAGACTTGATTTTGCAGGGATATGTCAGTTTTCTAGGGAGCGCAATGGACCAGAAGAGCACGTTCGGTTGTTGTTTTACCTTGTGGTGTGCCATGGTTTCCTGGTGCAGGAGGAAACAAAGTTCTGTGGTCTTGAGTACCGCAGAAGCAGAGTATATAACATTGAGTGTGGCATTCTGTGAAGCAATGTGGCTTCGCAAGATTGTGACCGATTTATTTGATCATGAGATGGATCCTATTATTATTCATTGTGATAACCAGATTTGCGTGAAGCTCTCTAAGAACCCTGCATTTCATGATAGATCGAAACACGTTGAGATAAAATATCATTATATCAAAGACATGGTGCAGAGGAAAGTAGTCCACGTGTCGTACCTTCCTACAGATGAGAACATTGCAGATATCTTCACCAAATCGCTTGCCAAGATGAAGTTCAAGTACATTCGTGAGAGACTGGCTTGGTGAAGAATACACAAAGTTCAAGTACATTCGTGAGATACTGGTTTGGTGAAGAATACCTTCCTAGATGAGAGGGAGTGTTGATGATTATTGCCAAGATGAAGTTCGAGTACTTCTGTGAGATACTTGGCCTGGTAGAGAATACCTCCCTAACTGAGAGGGAGTGTTGATGACTTCAACCAAGTCAAAGTTCGAGTAATCCTATGTGAGACTAATGGAGAATGCCTCCCTAGATGAGAGGGAGTGTTGATGATTACAGTTGTGTGAAACATCCTCCAGGGCACATAATGAGTGAGTCAGCCTGTGAGGAAGACCATGGGTTAGGTGTTCCCATGAGATGGGTGTGTTGTTCCTCTCTGAGATGGATATGGAACGTTCTGTGCCCCTATGTGGGGTAAGGAAGCCCATGAGTTGGGTGTGTAGTTCCTATCTCAGATGGAGATGGAACGATGTATATGCCCCTATGTGGGGTGAGGAAGCCCATGATTTGGGTTTGTTGTTCTTTATGAGACAGATATGAAATGATGTGTAACCCTGTGAGGGGTGAAGGAGCCCATGTGATGGGTTTACTTTTCTCCTTTGTGTAGAGAGTTGAGACGATGTGGTACTCCAGATGATTCTCTTGTGAGACACAGTGAGATAGAGATATGTTGAGTAGGACATCACTATGGATGAGAACAGGTGGATGTGATCCTAGTGGTTGAGCACTAGTGAGTGTGTGTCTAGATGATTCTCCTGTGAGACACCGTGAGATAGAGATCTGTTGACTTGGACATCCCTGTGGCTAGCACGGGTGGACGTGCCCCCAGTGGATGAGCACTAGTGTTTGTATGAGATCCCTTGTTATATTGTCTAAGAGTCAGACTTACCTATAACCCTAATTGTGATGTAAAAGGTACAGGTTGGCCCCACCATAAAGTACAAGATAATTAAGGTAAAAGATAATTAATATGGTAATTATTAATTATATTTTTAGTTATTGAGGTTGGCCCTATTGTGTCAATAGACACATCATTTGATGTGATAAGTATTGTGTAAATAAAGGTGAGTCCCCATTGAGAAAACACACTTAACATTGTGTCATATCATGATTTTAGAAGTTGTGGTCTGAAATTATGAGAATTACAACACCCTCTTGTGTTCTAGGTTTAGTGATCGTGTGAGAGGTCTTTCTCTTGAGAATATAGAAAATGATTGGCTGGGTTTTCTTCCCTTGTTGAGAAGGGTTTCCCAAGATACTTCTTGTGTTCTTGTGCATCGTTATTCTTCTTGTGATCTTGGTTTATTGCAGCCACTGTGTTGCTACAAAATGGTCATGGTTTAGTTTATGCTAAAACAGTAAGAAAATTAAATTGCATCAGCTTACCATAAAATTCAACACTTGGGTTGTACTGAAATTGTTCCTTCCCATATACCCACTTAGGTGCCTCCTCCATAGCATGCTCTCCACCCTCCACTCAGACTTAGTGTCAATGTCATCCACATTAGTGAGTTTTGTAGGGCTACTTCATCCACAATCTGAGATAACTATGTCTTTAAGGTATCAATACTCTAACTTAAAACAAGTTCTTAACAAATTTAATGAATCTTAAAATTCATAAAAAAAAATAAAAAATAAAATTTTTAATAATAAGTCATATATTAAGAAGAAACAATTACAAGAAATCTAAAAGAAAGAAAACCAAAACAAAATGGTATATATATGGTATCTTATATCCTCTTTGTAGCTAACATTATAAGAAAGCTAAAAGAAAGAAAATCAAAACAGAATGGTATATACGTGGTATCTTATATCCTCTTTGTAAGAGCTACAAAGGTAGCATTAAACTTGGAAGACGCATTAAAAAATATTAGAAATCAATCCCCACTGCACAAAAATATATTAAATTTCAAAGCCCTCTCAACACACAATGACAAAGCCCTCTCAACATCATTGATATTCAATGATAAAGCCCTTTGTTATCAATCCTCAACCATTACAGATAAAATTAAGCCCCCCCCACTTGAATTCCGTGCTTATAGAACCATATTTTTTTACTACCTATATAAACAGATAGAGTACATTATGTGCATTTTATAACAAAACGTTAAAAAAGGAACCATTTGGCAGCCGCGTAGTTACTCCAAAACAGGTTACAAGGAAGAACCTCCTACCAAAATCATCCAAGCACTTTCAACAAAATTGCCACTTATACAGTATGACTAATTAAAATTCATCTGGCATTAAAAAACATAAATCCAGCCTTTCAGCGCACACAGCAAGACTCACGAACATCAAGATCCATAAATCAGGGTAATTCTTTTTTTTTTAACAAAACATTTCTTCAAAAGAATAATACAAAACATTGTGTCATCTCATGATTTCAGAAGTTGTGGTATGAAATTATGAGAATTACAACACCCTCTTGTGTGCTAGGTTTGGTGATCGTGTGGGAGGTCTTTCTCTTGAGAATATAGCAAAGGATTGGATGGGATTTCTTTCCTTGTTGAGAAGGCTTTACCAGGATACTTCTTGTGTTATTGTGCATGCATATTTTTCTTGTGATCTTGGTTTATTGCAGCCATTATGTTGCTAAAAAATGGTCATGGTTTAATTTATGCTAAAACAATAAGAAAATTAAATTGCATCAACTTACCATAAAATTCAACATGGTAGCAGGTCCTAAGATGACCATCTGGACATTGATAAAGGAAGGTCGAGATGCTAAGTACCCCACCTCCAGTTCAAGGGAAGGGTTGAATCCTCTCTCTTAAAATTTATGTGGTAAAGTAGACCTGACCGAGCTCTGTGAGGAGGGCCGATTGTCCAAAATAGGTTGGTTGCAGGCCTAAAGACCCTAACCGAGCCTTGCTTACAGTATGAGAAGGAAGCCACCTTTTTCTTGGTGGCTTGGACTTCTAAAGATAGAATAGCCACAACAAAGGGATCATTAAAAGTTTTTAATATTTGTGTACAAAAAACCTGAGGCAACAAACCTGTTCCAATACTTTATGAGGCAACAAAAGGGATGATTATGGGTTTTTAATATTTGTGTACGAAAAACCTATTACAATACTTTTTTAGGAAACAAAGGGATGAGTCTGAGTTTTTAATATTTGTGTACAACAAACATGAGGCAATAAACATGTTACAGTACTTTCACGATGGAGTGGAAAAGAACATTCATGAAATAACAAGGAGCATGCACATATATGACTAAACTGAGCAAGCCACTAACATAGTAAGTATTGAAACAATTGTGAGAATATTGAGTATGTACCTGGGAATGTTTGTTGAGTCAAATTGAAGGAATATAGAAGATTGATTAGCTGCATGTTCATCAAAATAATATGATAGAGGATGCAAGGTTTGTTGAGGTAGCAGAGAGTGGTTTGAGGCAAAGAGAAACAAAGGGGATTGAGGGTTTTTGAAGATCAATAGAGAAGATTGTTGCAACAGAGGAAGAATATTGTATTGAGGGTGATTCTCAGTAAAAATATAAGCTTGATTAAGTGAAGAATGAAATATCCTTTAGGGTTGATGTTTTGGAACATATATTTGGAGGATCTCGATTTTGTCTTTGAGAATAGCACCGAGACAACTTGATATCCATAAGTTATGAATAATCATGAAAAATGCATCATTATGAGGGCATTTTTTCCAGCAGAACTCAGAACTAATGTAAATCAAAAGTGAAAGTATAGGAGGACCAAGTCTGTGGTCTATCCTGAGCATGAAGACCGAAGTAAAAATCCACCCCAGCTACACCAACTACAATGTTGATACATGATTCGTTATAGATATGCATGGTACAAGGTGGCTACAAGGGAAAACAAGTATGTTTATAGAATGTAGCAATGGCAATTGGCCACATAAAGCTACAACAATATAATTTTCCTTATAGTCTATGGTAAACAAGCAAGGAATATCATTTCTCATCATGACATTGACATGCAAGCATAATCTCCATTGGTGTACACTCTCAGGTATGTACTTGTATATATATTATTTGCATCATTTTCATGAGGATACTTGCAGGAGGAAGGAAGCCTTGTTGGAAATCGTGGATTTGGAGGGATATAAATGCATTCAAAGAAACAACACACTGGAAGTGAAGACTCTATGTTTGATTGTTTTAATTATCATGCCTCTAATCTACATTTCTAAGGTTTCTACATTGCAAGTCGGTGTTGTAGTTGTGACAACAATCCTTAAATTTTTTTGATTCCAAGATATGTACTCATGAATCTCCTCTAGGAGATATTCTTGTCTTCTTTCCTTCCGTTTGTTTTCTTGTTCCAGGAAACTTAACAAAAAGGAAAGATGTTTATCCTTCAAACTTCAGAGGGAGTCACTTGAATCAGAAGGAGTCAAACTAATTGAGAAGAAGAGACATTACTTTCTTCCTCTTTAGTAGTCTAGAGGGAAATAGTCATTGATACAGCTGATCCAGTTGTTCGAGTTGATATTCCCAAGGACTTTGCAGTAGGCCACAAAAGGCTCATCTCAACTTCACAAACTATGAAAGAGGAAAAGAGACATGCAACACATTCCGAGAGAGCAAGAGACCAAAGAGTTTTCGAGCTATTCTTCAACCATACTATTGATACAAATCCTTCTTTTCATGCAGAAAAAATAGGTCAATAGCTACGAAAAGATGCCATGACAGAAGAGTATCGGTCCATTTTGAAGAATGATGTATGAGATATTGTTATGAGATTAGAATAGAAGTATGTAAGTGACTTCCAAGTGGATATATAAGATCAAGCATGCAACTGATGGAAGTGTCGAGAAATACAAAATAATATTTGCATCGAGAGGGATTCATGATATATGATGAGAAATCTCATGTGTACAGGTTGAAGAAAACCCTGTATGGACTAAAGTAGACACCTCGTTCTTGGTATGCAAAGATGGATGGATTCTTGATGAGTTTGGGCTTCAAAAAGAGTGTTGTTGATCCAAACCTATATTATTACATTGTTGGTGACGAGAGCCTAATTTTGGTGACTTATTCAAGAATCCTTGTTGTTGGATACAAGCAAGATTTGACTTCTGATTTTGAGATGAAGGGTCTGGGTATGATGCACTACTTCTTGGTACAAGAAGTATGGCAAATGAATGATGATATTTTCCTGATTCAAGGAAAATATATAGTGGGGATATTAAAGAAGTTCAGTATGACAGAATGCAAATCCATGCCTACACCAATGGTGATGGAATTGAAGAAAATGAATGATGATGATTTAGTCAATATTGATCCATAGTTGATTCGATCACTAATGTATCTAGTTAACACCAAACCTAATATATGTTATGCAGTGAATGTACTTAATCAATTCATGAGTCATCTGAGATAGACTCATTGGATAACAACGAAAATGTATTGAGATATGTACGAGGCACAGTTGGATATGTCCTGAGATAATCCTCCAGTGTAGACTTGATTTTGCAGGGATATGTCAGTTTTCTAGGGAGCGCAATGGACCAGAAGAGCACGTTCGGTTGTTGTTTTACCTTGTGGTGTGCCATGGTTTCCTGGTGCAGGAGGAAACAAAGTTCTGTGGTCTTGAGTACCGCAGAAGCAGAGTATATAACATTGAGTGTGGCATTCTGTGAAGCAATGTGGCTTCGCAAGATTGTGACCGATTTATTTGATCATGAGATGGATCCTATTATTATTCATTGTGATAACCAGATTTGCGTGAAGCTCTCTAAGAACCCTGCATTTCATGATAGATCGAAACACGTTGAGATAAAATATCATTATATCAAAGACATGGTGCAGAGGAAAGTAGTCCACGTGTCGTACCTTCCTACAGATGAGAACATTGCAGATATCTTCACCAAATCGCTTGCCAAGATGAAGTTCAAGTACATTCGTGAGAGACTGGCTTGGTGAAGAATACACAAAGTTCAAGTACATTCGTGAGATACTGGTTTGGTGAAGAATACCTTCCTAGATGAGAGGGAGTGTTGATGATTATTGCCAAGATGAAGTTCGAGTACTTCTGTGAGATACTTGGCCTGGTAGAGAATACCTCCCTAACTGAGAGGGAGTGTTGATGACTTCAACCAAGTCAAAGTTCGAGTAATCCTATGTGAGACTAATGGAGAATGCCTCCCTAGATGAGAGGGAGTGTTGATGATTACAGTTGTGTGAAACATCCTCCAGGGCACATAATGAGTGAGTCAGCCTGTGAGGAAGACCATGGGTTAGGTGTTCCCATGAGATGGGTGTGTTGTTCCTCTCTGAGATGGATATGGAACGTTCTGTGCCCCTATGTGGGGTAAGGAAGCCCATGAGTTGGGTGTGTAGTTCCTATCTCAGATGGAGATGGAACGATGTATATGCCCCTATGTGGGGTGAGGAAGCCCATGATTTGGGTTTGTTGTTCTTTATGAGACAGATATGAAATGATGTGTAACCCTGTGAGGGGTGAAGGAGCCCATGTGATGGGTTTACTTTTCTCCTTTGTGTAGAGAGTTGAGACGATGTGGTACTCCAGATGATTCTCTTGTGAGACACAGTGAGATAGAGATATGTTGAGTAGGACATCACTATGGATGAGAACAGGTGGATGTGATCCTAGTGGTTGAGCACTAGTGAGTGTGTGTCTAGATGATTCTCCTGTGAGACACCGTGAGATAGAGATCTGTTGACTTGGACATCCCTGTGGCTAGCACGGGTGGACGTGCCCCCAGTGGATGAGCACTAGTGTTTGTATGAGATCCCTTGTTATATTGTCTAAGAGTCAGACTTACCTATAACCCTAATTGTGATGTAAAAGGTACAGGTTGGCCCCACCATAAAGTACAAGATAATTAAGGTAAAAGATAATTAATATGGTAATTATTAATTATATTTTTAGTTATTGAGGTTGGCCCTATTGTGTCAATAGACACATCATTTGATGTGATAAGTATTGTGTAAATAAAGGTGAGTCCCCATTGAGAAAACACACTTAACATTGTGTCATATCATGATTTTAGAAGTTGTGGTCTGAAATTATGAGAATTACAACACCCTCTTGTGTTCTAGGTTTAGTGATCGTGTGAGAGGTCTTTCTCTTGAGAATATAGAAAATGATTGGCTGGGTTTTCTTCCCTTGTTGAGAAGAGTTTCCCAAGATACTTCTTGTGTTCTTGTGCATCATTATTCTTCTTGTGATCTTGGTTTATTGCAACCATTATGTTGCTACAAAATGGTCATGGTTTAGTTTATGCTAAAATAGTAAGAAAATTAAATTGCATCAACTTACCATAAAATTCAACACTTGGGTTTTATTGAAATTGTTCCTTCCCATGTACCCACTTAGGTGCCTCCTCGATAGCATGCTCTCCACCCTCCACTCAGACTTAATGTCAATATTATCCACATTAGTGAATTTTGTAGGGCTACTTCATCCACAATCTGAGATTATAGTAAACATAAACCATATCTTTAAGGTACTAATACTCTAACTTAAAACAAGGTCTTAATAAATTTAATGAATCTTGAAATTCATAATAAAAAAAGAAATTAATAATAAGTAATATATTTAGAAGAAAAAAATTACAAGAAAACTAAAAGAAAGAAAACCAAAACAACATGGTATATATATGGTATCTTATATCCTCTTTGTAGATAAAATTATAAGAAAGCTAAAATAAAAAAAAACAAAAAACAGAATGGTATATACGTGGTATCTTATATCCACTTTGTAAGAGCTACAAAGGTAGCATTAAACTTGGAAGACGCATTAAAAAAAATTAGAAATCAATCCCCACTGCACAAAAATATATTAAATTTCTTTGATGGAAATGACATACAATGACAAAGCCCTCTCAACATCATTGATATTTAATGATAAACCCCTTTGTTATCAATCCTCAACCATTACAGATAAAATTTACCCCCCACTTGAATTCCGTGCTTATAGAACCATATTTTTTGACTACATATATATAAACAGATAGGGTACATTATGTGCATTTTATAACAAAACGTTAAAAAAGGAACCATTTGGCAGCCGCGTAGTTACTCCAAAACAGGTTACAAGGAAGAACCTCCTACCAAAATCATCCAAGCACTTTCAACAAAATTGCCACTTATACAGTATGACTAATTAAAATTCATCTGTCATTAAAAAATATAAATCCAGCCTTTCAGCGCACACAGCAAGACTCACGAACATCAAGATCCATAAATCAGGGTAATTCTTTTTTTTTTAACAAAACATTTCTTCAAAAGAATAATACTAGCACAACCACAAGTCATTCACAACCACAAGTAATTCGTGGCTGGTGAACGCCTAAGTAAACCGTAAAACCCTGTGCATTAAATAACCGACGCGGTAATAGCTCCAGGTCGGAAAATCCAGCCCAGTAAATAATAGTTAGAGTAAAAATAGTGGCGGGTAAACTTGGTCTCTTTAGAAAATGAAAAGTTAATCAGTGAGAGGTGGCAATCAGCTAGCCATCATAGTAAATTTTAAATATGATTAAGTAAAAGTAAAAAAATAAACATGTAAACGGATGTCTTTATAACAGTGAGGAAGTTAGTGATTGAAATCACAACCATTGATTTATTGGGACTACTAAGAATATTCCAACAATATTTAATCTTGTCCATACAAAATTGATTAAGTACTAAAAACATATTAAATGTGCCCATTATCAATAGGTGTAAGCCTTTCAGCCTAATAAAGTTCTTATTAGACACATAGGAAATATAGTGTCACAGATCAGCACCCAAGACGACATGAGATGATATAACTTATATTGTGAAGCATTGTTCTGTGCCTAGTGTGTGTTCTACCTGTCCGCCTCATTCAACATGTGCTATTCAAACAATGTTTTCATCAACCCAAGGGGTACATTGTGGTATGACTGAGTATAACAG
>WSFP011535549.1:0-11858 GCA_009831015.1 Picea engelmannii
CTGAGAATGTATGTGATGGATAAGCCATCTAAGTGGGAAGATTACTTACACTTGGTTGAGTTTGCATATAATAATGGGTATCAAGCTTCATTGAGAATGAGCCCATTTGAAGCCTTGTATGGTAGGAAATTCAATACTCCAGTGA
The DNA here is from genome assembly GCA_009831015.1 of Picea engelmannii. Taxonomy (NCBI): domain Eukaryota; kingdom Viridiplantae; phylum Streptophyta; class Pinopsida; order Pinales; family Pinaceae; genus Picea; species Picea engelmannii. Next base: position 146 of record WSFP011535549.1, read on the forward strand.
GCTGGGACAACCCAGCAGATAGAGTGGTACTTGGGCCAGATTTGCTCAAGGACATGGAAAACCAAGTGGTTAAGATCAAGCAGAATTTAAAGGCAGCTCAGGATCAACAAAAAGTTTATGCCGAAAAGAACAGGATAGATAGAGAATTTAAAGTAGGGGAGTATGCACTTTTGAAAGTGAAGCCCAAGAAAATCTCTTTGAAATTGGATAGTTGTACAAAGATGGCAACTAGATTCTATGGTCCATTTGAAATATTGGACAAAATAGGGTCAGTTTCATACATGCTTGCATTGCCTGCTTCCATGAATGTGCATAATGTATTTCATGTATCTTTACTAAATAAATATGTACATGACCCTAACCATGTTATTGATTGACATCTGATTCAGGTAGAGATGGAGGGAGACTTTCAGGTTCAGCCAATGCGGGTATTGGACAAAAAGGTCAAAATGCTCCGGAATCAAGTTATAGAGATAGTAAAAGTTTAGTGGACCTGCTACGGTCCTGAAGATGCTAACTGGGAGCATGAAGATGCCATGCGGGTAGAGTACCCACAACTTTTTGAATAAATTTGAGATTTTGATCTCTATTTTGTATATGTACTGAGGACAGTGCCAAGATAAGGGGGCGAGGATGTAACACCCCGTGTTTCGAACCCCCATTTTTAAATAATGTATTGTTATAATGCTGAGAGGCCTCAGTGCCCAAAAAATGTAATGTTTTGATAATTATTAATAATAAACACATCGATGGTTGCTAGACGGACAAGGACTAGAGTTATAGGGGAATATGATTCCACAAGAGAGGGGGCTTGAGTGGCTAAGTGTTTATTCCTATGTTAATTACCATTTTTTCCTAAGGGAGGGGATTGGTTACGTGAGATTTTTGGGGAAGGCCAGGAGGTTCTTGATTTCCCATGAAGTTACTTAAACCCACCTATGGTTTGATGGGGGGGTTTGACTGATGGCTTGTTAGCTAATTTTCCTGTACGTTCATTTGTTTCCCTCACGCCCTTTCATGCAATCACTTACCCATTCATCGATCCATCCTCCCTGCATCATGGCTTGGTAAAGGGAAAGGAACTATTGAATATTAGCCACGAGATAGTTGGTTGTAATGGTCGCTGGTGCAATCCATCCATGACTTGGGGCCTGCATGTCTAAGATGCATTGGCATGTGCCCTATTTTTCTCAGAACTACGAGTCTTGAGAGTTCCAGCATTGATATTTTGGACCAGCTATATTAGAGGCCCTGGATAAAGGAGAAGGGTTTCCTGAGGGATTGTGTGGAAGAGAAAGGTGGAGGTCCATTCTCTCGGGTGGTACAGGCTGGGTAGAAGAGAGATGGGTACTTGGATTATTGTGGGTGTTGGGAAACCTGTGATATCTTGAGAGCTGACTGGTTTGAGAACCTAAGAACACTCTAGAACTGTCCTTGTAGATTCATAGCCCTGGCTCGGGGGTGACACTGTTGTTGATATTTGGAGCAGTGGTGTCTATGGTTGGGTGGAACGTCCTTGGTCTGCAGCCAGTTGGTGTCGCCTTTTTATAAATATAAGTGCTCTCTGTTGTGATATTATTATCTGTGCATGAATGTATTCCGCTGTGTATTTTAATTATGATTTAACTAAATCTTAGCTTATGCATGCTTGCTGGATATTGTTGTGCATGTCATTAAATATTTTATATTATGCACCCTTATTAAATAAGAAGGTATCGGTAAGAGTACGAAGTCCAATGGTGGGATTGAAGGTAGCATACCCTAGCCTGTGAGTGGCTAGGGATGTTACAGAAACAATAGAATGAGGCATGGCATGAATATTGAATATATGATCCATGAAAAGTTGAGCCACAACAGAGTCGGTAAATGGGTGTTGAAGAGCGCAAAAATGAACATACTTGGTAAGACGATCAACTACCACCATGATGACTGAATTATTGCCTAATTTAGGTAATCCAGCAATGAAATCCATAGAGATATCCCTCCAAATAGTGGGTGGAATCGGAAGCGGTTCTAGTATTCTAGGGGCTTTGATTGTTTCTCCCTTGTTGCATTGACATACATCACATTCCACCACAAAAGTGAAAATGCTCTCTTTCATACCATCCCAAAAAAAATAGCGTTTTACCTTGTCATAGTTTTTGGTAAAAAATGAGTGCCCAACTATGAGTGTAGAATGAAGCTCAGAAAGCACCATGGATTTAAGTTGTGAATGTTTACTTAAATACCGACGACCTTTGCAGTGAAGTGCATCATTATGCTAAGAGTACCCTGGGGAAACTGGATAATTGACTTGCAATTGTTGGATCATATGTGAAATTTTGGGATCTTGTAGTCATTCCTGGTGAACAGCTTGGAGCCAATCTGGTTCAATTAAGGAGAGCAAAAAAAGGGACCCTTCATATTCATATTTCTTGAAAGAGCATCAACAACCACATTGTCTTTTCCTTTCTTGTAAATGATCTCATAATCATATCCAAATAGATTAGTCACCCATTTTTGTTTCTCCGAGGATGAAAGACGTTGCTCCAGAAAATACACCAGGCTCTGATGATCTGTCTTAATTTGGAAGCATTTCCCCAATAGATAAGGGTGTCAGATATCCATTTCATGCAAAATAACCAAAATTTCCATTTCATAGATTGATTGACCCAAATGTCACTCTGAAAATTGTTTTCTAGTAAAGGCCAGAGGTCGAAAATATTGCATAAGGACTTCTCCAATTCCTCTCCCGAAAGAATCACATTCCAGGACGAAGCTCTTTGTGAAGTCAGGAAGGGATAGGATAGGAGTGGTGCACATAGCCACCTTCAAGTTTTGAAAGGAATGATTAGTTGTTGGATTCCAAGTGAAATAATTCTTTTTAAGGAGATCAGTGAAAGGCACAAAATTTTTTCCATAATTCTTAACAAACTTGCGATAATAGCTTGTTAAACCCAGAAACTGCATAAGATTTTGGGATTCTTAGGGTGAGGCCAATCTTGCATATCTTTATTCTTCTTAGGATCCACCCTGACACCCGCCTTTTCAACAATATGACATAAGTACTCAACTTCTGAGGCTCCAAAAGCACATTTATATTATTTGAGGAAACGTTGGTGCCGAGAGATTAGATGAAGAACTCGATCCACATGAGCAATATGGGTTTTCCAGGTTTTACTATAGATGATAATATCATCAAATAAAGATAAGACAAAATTAAGGAGAAAAGGATGAAAGACATGATTCATGAGGCTTTGGAAAGTGGAGGGAGCATTACATAAGCTAAAGGGCATGGATAAGAACTCATAGTGGCCCTCATGAGTTCGAAATGCATTCTTAGGAATGACTACCTCTTGGACACGTATCTGGTCTAGCCAGAATGAAGATCAAGTTTAGTAAAGAACCGGGAACCACTTAATTCATCCAAGAGATCATCAATGACGTGAATGATAAATTTGTCTTTGATGGTGAGTTTTTTTAGGGCGCGAAATTCAGAACACATGTGCTAAGATCCTTCTTTATTAAGTACCATGACCACAAGAGAAGAATAGGGGATGATACTAGGACAGATAACTCATGCAACGATTAATTCTTGAACAATTTTCTCAATTTCATTTTTCTAGGAAAAGGGATGATGATAGGGATGAAAATTGGGAGGAAGGATGTTGGGGATGAGGGGAATGGAATTATCATGAACACCACAGGAAGGAGGAAGTCCCCGAGGAGTGGAAAAAACAACTTGATGTTTGGAGAGGATGGATTGGAGGTCAGGAGGCACAAAGGGTGTATCAGTGGCGTGAATGGAATGGAGTTGTGAAATAATGTCAGAATGTCCTTTTTTGAGGATATTTTCCATGTGATGGGAACTAATGATCTCAAGGGAGCTTGTTGTGATTCCTTAGAACTTAGACTAGTGGCCCTCCTATTTGAATTGCATGGTTAATTCCTTAAAATCCATGAGAATGGGGCCCAGATTCCTTAACCATTTGACACCCAAGACAATTTCACAACCACCAATGTCAATAGTGAACATATGATATTTCATGTGGTACTGACCAATTTGGAGACACACATTTTCACAACTCTCCCCACATTTCATGGACCTGCCATTGACAATCATGATTTGAAATTTGTTGACTGCTTGTATATAACAATTAGTTTCTTGGGAAATGCAGTGATGAATAAAATTATGGGTGCTACCACTGTCAATGAGGATGATGACTTTATGATTCTTAATATAACCAATTATCTTGAGGGTTTGGGGAGAAGAGAAGCGAGTGAGAGAATTCAGGGAAATGATCGTTTCAACTTATGGGGAGTCTAAGGTTGGAGTCAGGTCAGTGGGTTCAGTTGACTTGGCCATAGGGGGAGCCTCAACCTCTTATTCAGAAACACCGTCAGAGATGGCCATAAAATTATTTTGTTCCTTAGACTTGTTCCCATGAAAATATTTTTCATCAAAATTATAACAAAGGCCCTTGAGTTGGCATTCAACCATTTTTGCCCAGGTCAATTTATGGATATTTAGTGGATTGGAAGGAGGAGGAGGAGTGATTAGTTTAGGGAGAGGAATAAAGGATGATTTTTTGGTTTGAGAAGAGACAACCTATTGTGCTTCCTTAGCTCTTTTAGTAGCTTCCACCCAACTCTGGGGTGAGCCATGAGGATGTGGGCACAGATCTCATCCTTGAGGCCACTGATAAAGAATTCTCAAAAAAAAGCATCATACATGCCCTTCATACGAAAATCCAATCACTCAAAAGAAAATATAAAGTCTCCCACTATGCCAGATTGTTTCAACTTTGTCAAACGACCTAAATGGTGTGTGTCAGTGTCAAAGCATTCATAAAGATCTGCAACAAATTGTCTCCAAGCCACATACCCTTGGCGAACATTTTTTCTCCATTTCTACCATTTCCAACATTCTTGATCTAGATGGAGAACACCATACCAAAGTTTGACCAACTCATTCGTAATTTTGTACAAAGAGAAATATTGTTCCATTTGAGTTACCCAGCTGGTGGGATTTGAGCCATGAAATTTGTTCACATCTACTCACGGAAGGAGTAGCTCATGCTGAAAGTGATGGGCTAAAAATTCTGGGAATTGGAGGAAGTTTCACCTTCGGGGTTCAAAGGTGGGTTAGAGGAGGTAAGGTCTCTAGTAATATTCAACTTGTCATAGATCTGGCCAACAAAGGATTCAAGCTGGGTAGAGAGGTATTGTTTTAGGGTTTCCATTTTTTCGTCTATGATGGAATGCATTTTGTTATTGATGGTGGTAATATTGGCACTAAGCTTCTGCACTTCCTTCTGGGCCTATGGGAAATCAAAGGACAAGGTATTGAGGTAGGCTTCAAGGTCTTGGCTATGGGTGTGGGCCATGATGAAGGGGGGAACCGGAAAGGGGCAAGTGGGACCACATAGAAAATGGGTAATGGGTGAAGGGTATCATGATGATCAAGGCAACGAGGGGAATCCAATGTGGTAAGTCCCAAATAAGGGGGTTGTAAGTAGGTCAGGTCCACGGAAAAAAAAAATGCTGAAAAATTATAGGTATGACTATGATCAGGGTGAAGAGAGGAATCTGATTAGATAGGGATCAAATAATGGTGCAAGAAGGATCCATACTTCTTTTTATTTTTTACTCCTGTGGAGTTATACTCCTATCTGAAGAATATTGCAGTGTTGAAAGACCCAAATTCTTAACATGAAAAAATGTGTAGTAATTTTGCAACCAGAATGCGAGAGGTAAAGTTGCACAACAATAGATCATTTTTTTTTCTATTTTTGTTTATGTCCCAAGGGTTAGGGTATTCAGGGTTTCTACAGACAAGGGTTTTCCCTATGCTATATCTTTCTTATATATGTGTGGGGTCCAACATTAGTACTTGACCCAATATCTCAGAGCACCAACTAAGGAAGCTAGAATGTGCCCTTAGTCGTATTACCTGACTACCCAAGTACTATAGAATATCTTCCTGAGTACTATTCTCGATGGCACTATAGCAGTCAAGAAGCCAATTGGTTTATCTACGAAGGGCTTCAGGATATTTAGGTTGATCTGTATACAGGTGTTGTCTAATGCGCTACCACTCGAATGGGTACCAACATGGGTTACAAGAGCGGCCAACAATGTGCACTTAAGTACCACTTGTATTTCATGTTTATATGATTCCCTGACTGTGGAATTGTGCATTGAATGACAAATATTTGTAGCTTTAAGACATTGGAATATGTCTCTACCTTGAAAAAAATGACCCACAATTTTTTTCTAAGGAAAGTTCTTTGATACCACTTGTAAGGTACCAAATCTATTATAATAGTCAAAAACATAAATATTGCAGAAAATAACAGCAGAACAACACAATAGATGAAACCACGACACCAAAATAATACCTTTATTGATAGGAAACAATGTTCACTTGTCTCTTCGAGAGGGAAACCTCCAACAAAGCAACGCTCTATTACAATAATTCTCAAGAAAAAAAATTCTCATGCCCTCAACTCCTATTTATACTAAATCTATCTACCAAAAGAACAATCTAGAGTAAGACATTCTAGAAGTGGAAGATTCTATTAGGTCTTCTTACATTTAACTTATTCTTCCTTATTACCAGGCCTTATTAATATTGGCATTTATTACATGGAAAATATATTATTCTACCTACATGAGGAGTTAGGGGGGTTAGGTCCCTAACATTGCAATGTTTTTCAATGGTCCACTCTCTTGCCCATGATATGATTTTTGAATAAAATGTGGGATCTTTTTCTAGTATTATTTGGATTCTTGATATACGATGATTACCAATTGACTGAACTTTTTTTACTATCTTTCTATAGAGTAGAATATTTCTAATGTGATAATAAGAACCGGTCTTTGTGCATATCGTGCACCCCACTAAATATGGATTTTGCATGCTTTTATTCATTCAAAGTAATTTCTTTTCTCCCTGGCATACCTATAGACTATACCTTCTAAACAACTATTTTGACAACATTTACTTGAAATAAAATCACTAATAGAACTTGATCTTGTGATTAATTCTTTACTAGACTTTATATAAATGGAATTCTTTGGATTGATATAAAAAGGTCTAGTCTTGTTCTTTATCCTAGGCATAGTTGTGATTCTTCTTTGTATTATCTCCATTATTTTTATGGGGATATCATCATCCTCTTTATCAAGAATATTCTCTTCACTGGGAGGGATATCATCCTCACTACAATCATACTCAACATTTTTAGGAGACCCCAACAAGAGAATGTTGACCACCTTGAATTCCTGCACTTGGATGACTTAGAACATAATCGGTGTTCCTATGCCCATCATCATCTTCCTTTCTAATATCATCAGTAAGAAGAATATCAAACTTAGTAGGAAAATGCTTAGCACCCACACCAATGTCATTGGATTTACCATGAAGGTCTTCACTTGAAGAAAAATCATCACCATCTCGAACATTGTTGTTGTCATCAAATTCACCACTTGGGGGATATTATTCATCATCGGTGCCTTTAAAGTCCTCACTTCGAGGAAAATCACCATTATCATCATTGATTCCTTTGAATTCCCCACTTTGAGGAAAATCTCCACCATCATCATAATCATCATCATTGTTTATACAATCCCCACATAGAGAAAAATCTTAGTTATCCTCATCAATGCCTTTAAAATCCCCATTTGGAGGAAAATTTTCATCATCTTCAACGATGCCTTTACGTTCCCCACTTGCAAGAAAATCTTCATCATTTTTTTTAATCATCATTTGAAACATCCTCATGTCTCTCCTCTACACTAATGTTACCATTGAAATATCCATTGTTTATTTCTTTAAAGTCATCACTTGGAGGAAAATTATCATTCAAATCATCACTTGAAGATATATATTGAGTAATGTCAACATCATTGATGTTATTATTAAACTGTTGAGAAAAATAATCTACATTATATTCTTTCCCTTCTCCAATTGTTCCTTGAACATCCTTGGAGTTAGGTACTTCTTCATCAACATGCTCAATTTCATTGCTTACACTATGATCAAACTCATTTTCTGAATATTGGGGGCTCAACAACAAGAGCATCTTATACACTTATATAAGAGCACAACATATCACTCACAAGGAATTGAACTTGGGTGGGGAGGGTAACAATCATTCCTTCCAACCACCCAAACTACATCCAATGAACACTATATATATGAGAGTATAGAAAATCAATAAAAAAAAACACCATATATTTTAAGTACTATATTTAAATTGAAAGAAACACAAAAATAGAAAAGAAAAAAAAAAACAATTTTTATCATTTATAAAAAAAATTAAGAACAAACCCTAAATTCTATAATATTTTAATATGTCTTATATATATCTTTTATAAAAAAAACCTTATTAGAGAAAGAAAAAAGAAAGCAAAAATTGTATCTCTTTTGTTTATTGTATAATTTTGTTTTTAATTTTTCCTTTAATTTGGATTTTCCCTTTTTCATATATATATAATAAGTTAAATTAAAATAAAAATTATAATTATAAAAAAAATTGTAAATAAAAATAAAAATATTTATTGAATATATATATATATATATATATATATATATATATATATATATAATTCGGAGAATTACTCACCGCCATCTCTTTGTATTTGATATTAAAAATGCAAAGAAATGAAGCTATTTCATTGCAATGGAACGGGGGAGGTCGATTCGTTATCATTGTAATATAGCTGATCAAACATGCCAAAGCATGCGATGTCGATTCTACTAAGGTTTGCCATTAGTTTAAATTCGTATTGAAAATTAAATAAATAAATAAAGGCTGTCTAAAATGTGGACGAGATTTATGATTCTAATAGAGCTATTTTATTTTCTTTAAATACATTTGTTCAAAAATTGTAAAATTGTATGTTACAATTTTAATCAATATATTATCCAAACGAAATTGCATTTGCATTTTGAATCCAGGAAAGAAGCGGTCTGAGTTTACGATTACTACCGCTCCCTTTGATCTGATGATGTGTTTTTTCAAATTAATTAATAAAAAGGTCTGTCAATTCTCATTTCAACGTTATTCTTTAATCTTCTTATGAGGACGACTTTGCGTTTACTCTAGTACCGATTACTTAATGGTTTTTTGCTTAACAATACTTAAATTACAAAGTTAAGAGTTAATAATTATGTTGCATGAGTTAGCTTCAGGGTCATGGTTTAGAATAGTTGGTAATGGAGTGTATTATGAAGACACTTTGTTAACTGAAATTATCTGTTTGAAATTCTCAATTAGTCTTGTGTATTGCTTGAGGTATTGCTTGAGGGGCAGTGTTGACATGATTTATTTTTTTAAAATTAAATTTTATATTTTAACAAAATTGCTAATATTTTTGTAAATTTGAATAGTTGTTGTGATTATGATTGAAAAAAATTAATATAATAAAAAAATATGAAAATATAATAAAAGTCAATGATATGGTTGGTTGACAATAGAGCAAATGCTATCCATGAGTATTAAATAAGATTTAGGTGTAGTTTAGTTCTTATTTTATAGTGATATTTTGAATAAATATAATAAAAATATTTAATATTTGCATTTTAATTTAATAATATATTAATTTCCAGTAACATTAGGACTTTTGGGGAGCTTGGAAATTTAGGGAACGTCTTCAATTGTTTGAGAATTGTTTAGCTTCAACATCAAGAAAATGGAAGCTTGGTAACGAGTTTATGAAATAGAAAGATTTAAATTAAAATTAAATTACAATGTAAATATTTTTATTCCATTATTACAAATATTGTCATTATATTTATTTAAAATATCACTATAAAATAAAGACAAAAGTACACTAAATATTATCTTAAAAATTATTTAAGTAAAAAAACTTAATAATACTCACTTTATAGTTGTGGATATGAAAAACTTTTGATGCATGTATGTTTTTCTGCATGTATGTTTTTCTTTTCTTTTATTTTCATATTACAAGAATAGTACTATTTAGCTTTTCGCAATGAGAACAAGAATAATGCTTCAAATTTAAGATGTTTGAAATTTTAAAAAGATGTTAAAATTTTATATATGTATTTTTTATTTTGTTTTTCATTTTCTAATTAATTTTTTATGGATATTAAAGTTTTAATATTGTGTTAAATATATTCATATAATTATTAATACAAATTAAATTAGTAATTTAAATATTGTATTTGTTGGGTTGTTACTTTGTTATGGATTGACCTTCAAAATAAGAATTAAAATGTATCATTATTTAGATACACTATAATCTAACACATCATTATAATCTAAAATACTTTTTATGTTTTTTAATATATATTATTGTGAACCGGTGTAAACAAAATAAGAATTAAAATGTATCATTATTTATATACACTGTAATCTAACACATCATTATAATCTAAAATATTTTTTATGTTTTTTAATATATATTATTGTGGGTCAGTGTAAATTTGGGGGAAACTTCTACTCAATCTAGACAATAGCATCCACTTTCCCAATGTTCCCACATTTCAAAAACTCAAACAACATAACCAAAAATATAATTTTCACCACAAAATTTTATGAGTGAATATTCAAATTTATAGATGATCTTTTTTTAAGATCTGGCACCTCATTTAAAATCAAAACTAACCTCTCATTTAAAATCAAAACCAACCTCATGCATGAGTGAGGAAACAATATAGCACAGAAATCTAATCATTAAAACCAACCTCATCCATGAGTGAGTAAACAATATAGCACAGAAATCTATTAATTAAAAAGTACCTGAAATATTTCACAATGTAAATTGCTTTTGGGCCTCAAAACCAGAGATTGGGAGAAACCAAGGAGTCAGCAATGGTGCTATATGCCGAGCTCATATGCGCAGCACTGCAATTCCTAGTTTCAACACCCATGGTTTCAAAGACATTATGAGATTGAGCATTTAATACATGTTGTAATCTCTGGAGCTTCTGACCCAGCTCCAATCCGTGTGATCTCAACAGGTAATTCTCTTCTCTTATATGAGCATAATGCTCGGAAGTGATATTGCATTTCTTCAATATCTGCCCATTCTCTGCTCTCAAATGATCCACCTGAGCCCTCAGCTCGTCCAAGTGTTGTTGTTTCCTGAACCGAGATCTCCTCGCAGATTCTCTATTAGACAGCATCCTTCTGTGCTTCCTCACGTCTATCACTTGCTGCTCCTCTGCTTCATCAGAGGCTGAATTGCTCCAAAAGTGTGAAATGGCCTCCCCATTGTCCCCAGGAGAATGCAATGAATCCTGAGTTGGGCACCCCCCGTCCACCGACACAGGCACTGATCTGTGAGTGGGCACTCCAGTTTTAGCCCCAGGAGTATTCAGATTGGCAGAAAATGGCATATTGGTATATTGGGTACTCCCCATATCATAAATCTCTCTGCTAAATTGGGCTGGATGGATTGGGATTACTGAGTTTTTGTGAAACTCCATCTGATTTGAATCAGAAACGAGCATCTGATTTGACTGCAGATCTGTGAAAGAGGGAAAACCAGGAACAAACGTTTCAGATCCTGGCTTCATAATCATTCTGTCTGCTCCAGAAAATGAAAAAACTGCCATTGTTGCTGTTTCTAACTCCATTACTGCTCCCTCTGATGAATTGACTTGGGTTGGAGATGGCACCATATACCCAAATCACCAGGGAAGGTATCAAGATCTGGAGTGGTTGGAGAGACAAAGTTTGGGAAACCAAAATCATATACA
>WSFP011535552.1:0-11857 GCA_009831015.1 Picea engelmannii
ATGATCTGAAACTCTCCAAGAATATAGATCGGGTGATGGTGAGAACAACCCAGGTGCCCGAATCTCCAAGATCCCTCTCAATCGTTGTAGATATGAAATCTCCACTGAATGGTGTGCCCTACTGGATGACTGAAACCCTAGCAAGTTCGGTCCTTATGAAGGAGGCCTCCAATTGCTATGAAACTATCCAAGAATATAGATCGGGCTATGAGAATCCCATGGGAGAAGTTTCGGGCTCAGATCTCAAGCAGATCTACCTAGATCTGAGTTTTACTAAATTGCAGGATGTCCCCTATGGCTCCCAGATGTCCCAATCTGCAGAAAAATGTAGAATGATGATAACCCTCCAGAAAATCCCTCAAATTGATGGTCCTACCCCTGCAAACAAAACCCAACTGTCGGAATGGCCCTAGGCCCTCAGGATAAGCTGGATCGAACCTCCCTCGATAAACTGGCTCTGATACTAGAATGGTGTGGAGGAGTCTTTCATCCTTGAGACCAACCTATGGAACAAGGTGAGTGGATATTTCACCAATGAGTTTCTCCCAAGGGTTTGTACAAAAAAACCCCAAACTGAATGCTCAAGAGCAATAGCAAATGCTAATCCAAAACCAGAATGAGTAATAGGTGCACCCTAGCCTCTTACTTATACTTTTCCTTCTAATTCTCTGTTGAGTTAGGTTAACTCCCAGGGTTAATCTTCTATTCTTCTGTTGAGTTATATTTTACTCCTTTCCTTTTCCTTTCTTAAGTCAACTTAAAAATATAACTTTTAACTTCTTGAATTTTCCCCCCCTTCAGTGTGAGACTATGACCTAGTGGGGGTGCCCAGGCCACTGAGTCTCCTCACTACCTCTCTACGAGGTGGGGGACATTACATATGATTACAATGAGGTTCTGAAGGCCTTTTTACAATAAAAAGGAATGTAAAAATCCATAGACATCCAAAAACCTAACCCTAGGAGATGAAGCACGAAAATTCATGTGGGCCTTGTTTGGGTAAGTTAGTACATCAACTTCCCGGGGTCGTAACTTTTGCATACGATCTTCGTTTTAAGGGCATGATAGCCCATTGGAAAGGTATCACCAAAGAGATTAATTTTGGAGGAAATATAAAAGGAACTTCCATGTTTCTCCCCATATTCCCAGAAGCATCGTTTAGGGCCTCAAAATGGCCCCAGAAGTTAAAAACTGCTAAAAATAGTAAATTACCAAAATTGCCAGAAAATTGTTTTGAGCTAGTTGGAAAATGTGGGTGGCCACCGATATTCACCTGGATCAGTATAGGGGGGATATACATTCAACCAAATTCACATTACCTCGTGATTAAATCTAGTGTGAGCGGAGCCTCCTGATATTACGAATTATACAATGGATTTCTCCACTCCCTATCTTAGACACATACGTCGATTTAATTTCCTTGGAGAAGTTTACTCACAAAATCCTATTCCAAGGCACTAAATCCTAAGATAGTTTGTGCACCCTAAAAAATAAAATAGTGACTAATCAATTTTAAATTATAGCGTTAATTTTAGTGGCCATGATTACTCAAAAAGGTATGGTAGTGAAACTCATGATGTTATGACTCTGCAAGAAAAGTAATAATGAAAATAATGCAAAGTCCTAACCTTAACTTTCAATGAATGATATGCTTCTAAAAAACAATGCAATTTTCAATTTCAACTTTCAAAAGTAAAAATGCAATCTTTCATTACATGCACTAAGGTAATGACAAGGACTCAAAAGACCAAAATCCCAAGCAATGAAAAATGCATATTTTTTTGTATTTTAAATATAATAAAAATGAAAATGCATGGACTAAAAAGCAACTTGATATATAAATCTACTGTGTATGGAAATAGATAACTCAAAAAGGATATCAAGCAGTGAAACACCCAACCCAATGTACAAGGAAAATCACAATGAAAAGATGGTGAGAAAGAATCCACCTAGAAATTCAACCAAAGATAGGCTTCCTGTCATCCCACGAGAACTTAATAGGCACTACAGAGGCCCAAGAAGGCTAAGAAAACATCAAATCCCACTATTTAGGCAAACAAAGCATAGATACGCAGCTTGTAGAGGGACAACCTGCGTATGTACATGACTGTCAAGGCAAAAGGCACGTATATGTTTCAAAAAACAAGGCCAAGCAAGGGAGAGGGCTGAAAACTTAGACTCGGAGTGAATAGAGGCTGCAAGAAATGATACGACAAGAAACACAATAGGAATGAGAGAAATCTAAGGGGAAAAGTAATCCAAACCCTAAGAAATAATATTCAATCCCCAGTATGGTTGACAATTATGTTACGAGGAAAATATCTCAATGGGTAGGGTAAACCAAAACAGATAGAAATGACTGCAGAAATAAACTATCTTCTCAAGTATTATATGAAAAAAAATATGCTAGCAAGACAAGATAAAAGGCCTACCTTGTCCAAACATTTGATGAAGTCCACCTTTGAGCACTTGACCCAAAGAAATATACCTACAACTAGTCCTCAACAACCAATCAAAGCAAGCATATGGTGATATTATATAATGTTAGCACATTCAATAACATAATCCATTCATAAATAAGAAAAATGTGCCCATGGAATAATAATTCAAATATTTGCAAGATATCAATTGGACCAGAAAAGAGTATTTCTATTAATATATGATCAGCAGAAGTGAAAATGTTACAGACTTCCATGTCGACAGGGTATAGAACTGAGAAACTAAGTTCCTTCCAGCTAGGCCTCCACCACTTCAATCCTCCACAAAAGGCAAGATCATATGAGAGAAATAGTGAGGTTCTCAATCAATAAGGGAAGATATTGGGGGCTGAGCACTGTGTTCAGACTTAAAGGACAAATGGATGCATACTCAATATGAAGTAAATAATTCCTCTGGAGTAACTTTTCTCTCAAAGTTGAATTCTTTCTCCACTTTCCATAGCTCATAATTGGCCCATTTATAGCCTTCAAAATTGAACTGAATGGTCGAGTCAGAATGTTTCCAGTATATGGAAGGCCAAGGATCAAAGATCTCTTGTCGTGACATGGAAACACGACATTAATTTTAATTTTCTAGCACAAATCCTGATGTACGTAGGTTGTAGTGGAGAAGCCTATGTATACGCATGTTCTATAGTAGGCAAGATGCTTACATGTGGAAAAATATTTATTTTTATCTCTGGATTTTACAAACAGGGATGATAAGTCTGCATGGGGAAATGGAAAAAGGCCTTCTTTGAAAGATTTCATAGGGTGAGAAAAATCTTTCTATAACAACTGGTGGGGTTAAACAATAGCAAAGTATGACGAATATAGCTATGAAGTGAACCAATATACTTCAATAAAGTTTCATAATAATCTAAAGGAATGTTTAATACAAGAGATTTATTCCTAAATTCTTTTATGAAACTTTGTATAGTTTGACCTTTACTTTGTCTTAAATTTTTCCATTCCATCATTGCTTTATGTAAATAACCCAATGGATACAATTGTTTCCTTATCATTGATTTAAATTCCGACCATGATGAAATAAGATTACCACACTTACTTCTATCCTGAACTTTTCTCTTCCACCATACGAGAGTGGTGCCTTCCAACCGAAGAGAAGCTAGTTGCACTTTAACTTCCTCTTCATCAATCTGTTGAACACGAAAAATATACATCAACCTGTCGGAACCAATTAGCTCGCTTTTTAGGATTAACATCTCCATTAAACACAGGTAAAGAAAATTTTACATCAATCTTTAATAATGGTTTCTTAAAAGATGGTTTATGGCTAGAATGATGAGAATGATGAGAATGCTTAGAGGAAGAAGAACTAGAACTTGATGGTGAATATGGAGGCTCAGGAGGGCCTCCTCCTACCCCTTGATTTACCAAAGCATCATCATCAACTTGTGCTTCATTTTTATTCCCTTTCTTCTTATCCCCTTCTTGTGGTCTACAAAGATTTGTTCGACCATTTCTGACATGTGATAAAAGACCATATGCAAGTTTTTCTCTTATTCATCATGCTTGTCCTCTTCTGCCATTTTCTTCCTTCGGGATGCATGACCAACTTTAAGATTGAAAGTATTAAGAGTTACTTCACCTTGCTTATTCTTGGCCCTAGTAAAAATTCACACTCAATAATTCATGTCAAAGATGAATTCTCTAATACCAACAATATCCGAGATCTTTTCATCGCAGTGACTTATAAATAATTGTATTAAATGATCATAAATTAAAGTGCATCATTAAAAAAGGAAAATATCAAAAGTGAAGACACATAATTGTTTGTTTTCTATTCCCTTTTATCCATTTACCATTGCAGATTGACCCCGGTTCATAACTAAGAAGCTTCCCAAAAAAATCCCTTAGAGACTATTGGCCCCTCTGGTCACCTAGAAGGAAACACAGTACACAAAGTGTATCGCGCAGTCTCACCTGAGATATGTCTATGGGTGGCTACAATAATCAGGTGTTTGCAACTCGAGACTGAGCGAGATATGTGCTTGTACGTCGAAACCTTTATTCAGTTCATTTAACATCTTGTTATAAAATTTACTCTACTCATGCATGTAAAATACCAGATATACTTAATCACTTCATTCATTCAACCTTCATCAACTAATCAGACAGAAAGAAACATTCATTCAATCCCACAACATAATGCTACCGTGGTTCACCCCTTCCTGGGATACGTCCACAAAGATCTAGATCTCAGGATTTATTATGGTTTAGAAAGATATCACATCGCACATGTTTACAATCTTAGTTCTCCCTCTCTCACACCAGCTCCTCGATCCCTGTGAGGCTAACTACAACGTACCAGGCTCCTCAGCCTGCGATCTAACCCTTGGGACTGAGTCGCTCATTTCCTCCATATATTACTAGCTGAATGATTCGTACAATTCCTATAGTACCCTTCCTCTATGTCTTACCCTCTCATATCTCCTCCTTTCCTTTCCTAATTACTACTTATTTATATTTTCGGCTCACCAGCCATTACAATGTATTACAAAAACCCTAACCCTGGCATCGTTAGGTCTTCCATGGATCTGTGCATGCTTCTTTTCCTTCCAGTTGTCTCTTTCCTATTGCATTCCATTCTTCCAAAAATAGCCTTTATTTCTGATTCATCATGCTTCCAATAGGCCCCCAACACTGACATGTGGCTCGTCCGGAGCCACCTAACTCTGGTGTGCTTCATCGATCTCTCTTGTGATCGATTGGAACTTCTCCGTGAGATATGTTGCTTATGTTTGGGCATGCACAGTCTTCTCCTTGAGTGCATCCAATACCTCCACTGCAATCTCATCATTGACCATCCCTACACACTCTTCCTAGGTTTGTTCCATATTCATTTTTTCTTCTTTCTCTTGTGCAATGACCTATGCTTCCCACTCTTGGAGTGGTTCCATTTAAGCCTGGTGGTCATTTTTTTGTGTTTGTGCAGCTAAGAGTTATGCCTATAGTTTCTTCATATCTTGTGCTCCTTTGACATGCTTTATGATTGGAATTTTATTCTACCTATGATTAAGGTATTGGATAGCTACACTTATCCTTTATTCTTCCTGGTCCCACTAATGGACCCATTGATCCTCTTCCAACTTAGTTTAGAGATGTGTTGTTTTCTCGAACAAGCCGGTCGTCGTGTGGACTTGTCGCTCCATCTTATTTATCCACGTTGTTGCCTCCTGCTTCCTCTTCTCCTTCACCTCTGGTGGAGTGGTAGGCATGAGTTGCTCCCAAAGGTGCTCGATCTCCTGTTTGTATTGATCGATTGTCTGCACAATCTGATCAATATTCTATGTCACTGTGAGTTCGGTTGTCTGTGTGCTCTTTGGAATTTTCTCATAGGCTATAACCAATTTCTGCTCCATTCTATCTGCATGGTATTTCTCATCTTTGGTATCGATCTTAGCCTGCTCGAGTACCAATTCCATTCATCCCAATGGTCCTTTTCCTACTACAATTCCACTGCATCTGTACGTGTGCGAGACTGTACCTCTTGTGTGATGTTGACTTGCATTTTATACAAGGCCTTGGTTGGTATCTACATCAATACCAACTATATTTGAGCCAAGTAATTTAGGGGTGTCTTCTGTTAGAATATAATGGATGTGCTCATTTAACCATAGACAATATAACAATATTTTCACCTAACCATAGGTTGAAGCCACCCCCGAGCACCTTAACCTTGACATAGAATCATTCTGGAAGAAAACCCCAGACTAGATAGCCAAACAAAGGTGGCACACCTTTCTCCAAGGATAGTGCACCAAGAAAGAGAAACAAGAGTTGATCAGAGATTCCAAACCATAACCAAGAGAGAGTCCAGGCCAAAACCGAAATATGGTAGCTACAGCAAGTGCAACAAAAACTCTCCTCCAAACTTGCACACAAACTAGCCAATTGCAATGTGCACAAGTGTTGCTTCTGTAGTTCTAAGAATGTTGGCCAGAATGAATACTGACCTCCTATACTTTTAGTATTTCTGGCAGATTGCTTGGGCCAACTTCTCAATGTGGGTACTAATTCTTTAGTATATAACATTTCCTTTAGCCAACTTCTTCTCTTGGAGGCTAATAACCTAATACAAGTCATTCTCTTGAGCCGACTTGTATTCTAGAGTCATTAACCAATTGTTTAGGGTTTCTTATTGCTTCTTGGAATATTCTATTCTTGTCAGGTTTACACATGGAGTTAAATACCTCCCGCATCTACCATAATATCAACATCTTCCCCATGATTTCATCCATGTGCAACATGTTAGGAGTGACGTGAAATTTCGAACTCGGTTACTATCGTTTGGATCATGTCATGATCACTTGACCCAACTTCCCCTCCTATCAGTGATGTTTATGGAATTATTCCTATGCTACTATCGGCCACCTATGCTTCTCTGAGCTGCTTGAGGAGTTATCGTATGTATGCCAACTCTTCCTCAATTATGTCCCTTTGATGCACAACATTATCGAAATCATCGACTATGTAATCCTGTATCATTTGGGCCACCATGTCCACATTGTCCTCAGTGATCGTGTGTTCTGGGGGCGTTTTGTGTTCCTTCGACCTCTTGCACGCACCCCCCATCTAGATGAATGGCCTCTTAGTCTGTCCTTGATCCTATGGGGTAGCACTTTATGTGGTTCCCTGTATTGTCTTAGCTTGTTTCTGTTGTACCTGTGGCGCATGTTTGTTGTTCTTCTTCCCCACCTGGGTGCATATCTTGGATGTGACCCCTTTTTTCTGTTATTCCTTGTTTTGAACTATCCTTGGTTTCTTGGGAACTTTTATCTATTCAGTATGTGTTTGTTCCTGTCTTACCTCCTCCTACTCTATTTTTGTGAGTATTTATCGATTGAGGACTGGAATCCTCCAGTCATCATTCTAATCCTTAATGGCCATCTCTATTTCCACCTCCTTGATGCATTAGCATAGTTGTAGCCATTGATTGTCAGGATATTTTCATACCTAGATCCACATCACATGTGATTTCTTCTAGTGTCACTCTCCAAGTGTTGGCAATGTTGTCCTGTAGTTCATTGAGATATCCTTCAAATATGGTTGCATTCACCTTTATGTTCTTAGGGTCCGAAGTGGATCCCAATGATAAGTATCATTCTCCATGGAAGGAATTGGGTCTAGTGGAAAATAATGAATACTTAAGCTCCTTCCATTCGATCAAGGCTATCAGGATGAGTAGCCATGAATAGTGAAATTATGTCCCTAGATCTTGCGCATCCTTGCAGTAGTCTAGGAACAAATTCAACAAATAAGGGGCCCAACTGAGTGTGGTTCCATCTACACACTATGATGCAGCTAAGACAACCCTGACCAGGAATTCCTCCTTGCGAAATTTCTTGCGTAATTTGCATGCCATAATTTTTGTGGCCATTCTTTTTGTGGCGTCACTAATATGCTTGATGATGATTCTACACGATCCCCATTCAGTACCATATTTATTATTCATTTCCTCGGTGAGTGCTTTCTCCTTAATTTTTTCCTCAAGTAACTGTGTGAGATCCTCACCTCGTTATGGAAGCCTTGTGATGTATGCAATAATCTCTGCCTCTATTGAGACGAGGTTCCAGCCACAGGTATCCACCATGGGTGACTATCATCAGTTGCTTGATGCAGTTGTTTGCATATTGGCCCCTCCCAAAGTGTGGTATGTCTAATAGGTCTAGAATCCCATTTTTGTTTAGTCCCGCTGCCCGCTTGACTTGTTGATTAATTTGTTTGCTAAATGGTCCTATACCCACATTATGTAGTAGACCTGCTTGGCGAACTTACGGAACTTGTCCATGTCTGTCACGTCATGATCTGAGTACCCCAATTTCTCCACATGGCCTAACATATTTGTTGTTATATGTACCCCTTATGGAATGCACAACAAGACAATGGTTGTGGTGGCTTGCCTGTGTGGTGACCTTGCTAGCGCTTTCTTTCCCATCCACTGTGGTGGCTGATTCGAGGTCCTAGCCTCCCTTGTCGGATCTTCTGCATACCCTTATGTTTGTTCGATGACATATTCCACTATTCCCTCCTATGGATTTTATGGCATGGTTGTCTTTGACCTTTCCAGCACAGTTGTTTCTGCCTAGTTTGGGGTCATCCCATTGGTTCTCGAGGCTTCTTCAAGGTTTTTGGGGTGCAATTGGTTTCCTACATCCTCAGTTTGTTGGCCCTGTGCCTCTTCTAGTACATCCATGTCCATGCACACTGGTGTTGTATGTTGGGTTTCCTCCATGATGGGTGTGGGGATTCCTTGAGTCATATCAGGCGACTAGATTTCATCCATGTTGATGACTTATGGAGACTGAGGTGGTTGTTGTTCACTTCCCTGTGGCTGCGGTGGTGTTGTGGCACTGCTTCAAGGTTCTCTAGTAGTCAAGCTCAGTTCTCCATGTTTGGGTGGTGCCATGGTGGTAAGGATGTTGTTCACCGATATTAGTGGCCTCTGCAACCTCTACAACCTTAAATCTCTTCTTCGTCTGCTCTATCGCTCTATGCCTTTCTTGATTTCACAATAACCTTTCCACTCCCACATTCTTGCTTTGTATTGGAGTAGTGTGAAGCTTGCCGGAGATGTTACCACAATTGCGTTTTAATTGAACCTTCGCTTCCCATGTACTTTCCATTGACTTCCCTTAACATCGCCAGTTGGCGCAACTAAAGTGATGTCCCATGAGTCATTTTTGTTAGTTAAGTTTGATAGTCATCGTCTATTGGCACTTCTTTTACTGTATCCGTCTTTCTAGCTATTTTCTCTTCGTAGTGATCATTGGCCTTGTTTTCACTGGGCTAGCATTTCTGAATGTGTAGGCTCATTCTCTTTTCAGCGCACTATACCTCTGTTTTTATCTTTTGATGTCCGACATGATGCGACATTTTTTTTATATATAAGTGTTAAGGGGTTGACTGTCCCTATACATCTTCAGTTGACTCCCATTGATCATCCCTATGATTTATGTTCCTCCTAAATCCTTCAAATGTACATATCATCCATCTGTAATATTTTTTACTTCATATGGTCCTAACCAATGCATTTTGTTTTTTCTTGGATGCTGAAGGGATTTACTGTCATACATCAAAACTAAGTCTCCTTCCTTGAAATTATTTCTCTTGATATGTCTGTCATGCCAAGATTTGTCCCTTGCTTTCTAGACTTCTTGGTGAAATCCATATAGAATCCTATCTTCCTCCATGATCATTAGTTGATTCATCCTATCATGTACCGTGCCTCATTTTTTTCATGTTTGTAATTGTTGCTACGCGTAGACTGGGTACCAAAAAATCCATTGTCACCACTGCTTCTTGTCCATATACCAATTTGAATGGCATTTGTCTTGTCAATTTCTTGCATGTGGTCCTATATGCCCACAATACTGCTGGTATCATTAGGTCCCAATCATCCCTATTAACGTTACAGATCTTCGTCAATGCATTTTCAAGGATCTTGTTAAAGGCTTCCACTTTTCCATTTTCTTGAGGATGATATGGTGTGATATTTTGATGATGAACTTCAAATTCTGGAGTGATAGCCTTAATAGTACTGTTAATGAAGTGATTTCCTTGGTCACTCATCAAAATCTTGGGGCAACCAAATCTAGTGATCACTTATTCAAACAGGAAGTGTCTTGTTGTCTCTACGCTACAGTCTTTTATTGGTTCTTCTTCTTCCCATATTGTCAAGTATTTCGTCGCAGTCATAATGTAACTCCCCCCTGAAATTTTTGTTGGTGGTTTAATTGGTCCCACAAAATCTATTTCCCATTTTTCAAATACCTGCAAAGTTACTTGTGGTCATAAGGGTATCTCATCCCTTCTATTTGTTTTATAAATGCTCTGACATACATCACATTTCTAGCAATAATCCTTCGAGTCTCTATGAACATTCGGCCACCACATTCCTGCGCGCAATATCTTATGTGTGGTATATTTTCTTGCATAATTTCCTCCTACTATTCCCTCATGAGCTTCTACTAAAATCCTTGGTCTTTCATGTTCTAGTGCACATCTTATTAAGATGCTATATGTGCCCATTTTGTATAAGTGTAATGCAATCAATTGCTAGTATGAAGCTTGGACTACTAGGTTTTTCTTCTGTGTCGTGTTGAATTCCTATGGTGTATTCCCTGTACTCAAGTAGTGGATGATATCTATGAAATATTCATCGACTATTTGGATGGAAAATAACTTTGGGTTAGGAAATTTGTCCTCTGTATTTGTAGGTTCCTCCCCATTCGTGATCCTCGATAGATGATCAGGTCCTTCATTCAACTTTCCTAGCTTGACTATTACTTCAAAATCAAATTTTTGAAACAACAATAATCATCTGCAAATTCTCCCTTGTAACACTGGATTGTTGACTAGGTATTTGAGAATTGAATGGTCTGTGACCATATTGAAATGTTTTCCCAGTAAGTAATGTATAAACTTATGAAGCACGAAGACCATAGCTAGGCCTTCCCTCTTTGTAGTTTTGTAGTTCTTCTCTGATTCTGGCAGTTTTCTGCTAGAAAATGCAATAGGATGATGCAATTCTCCTGCTCCTAGATACGCCAGAATAGCTCCAAATGATATCATCGATGCATCTACATGTACATGGAATGTCTTCTCCCAGTCTGGGAATACTATTATTGGTGTGGTTACCATATTCTCTTTCAGTGTATCGAGATCGTGTTGACAATCCTCATTCCACTGGAACTTTGTGTCTTTCCTTATCAATTTCTCCATTGGCACAATGATCTGCATGTACCCTTTTATAAATTTCCTGTAGTATCCTATGTGTCCCAATGTCACTCTCAATTGTCATAATGTTTTTGGTGGTGGAAGGTTAGCAATTACTGCAAGATTGGGAGGGTCTAGTAGTAAACCTTGATTGCATACTATATGGCCCAATAGTATCCCAAAAGGTGTTTTGAAGATGCACTTCTTGATGTTTAACGATATCTGGAACTCCATGCATCTTTCTAACATCAGTCGCAAGACCTATACATGGTATTTAAATAGACTATAGACTTTCCAAACGTCCAGGTATACCTCTAGAAACTGGTGGATAAATTTTTTAAATGCAGCTATGACTACTCTAAAAAATATTACTAGTGCATTCTTCAGTCCAAATGACAAGACCATGTACTCGTAGGATCCCCATTCTATAGAAAAATTGGTCTTGTATTTGTCTTCCAATGCTATCTTGATATAATGATATCCTAAGAATCCATCGGTGAATGAATAAGATTCCTCTCCTCCTACGTTCTCCAATGCCTCATATGTGAAAGGTGTAGGGAATGAGTCATGTAGGCACACATCATTCAACTTCCTCAAGTCAACCCATACTCTTATCCCCCCTTGTTTCTTCTCTTGAA
>WSFP011535559.1:0-11857 GCA_009831015.1 Picea engelmannii
AAGTGACTTTCAGTGGCCTGGGAAGCCACAAGGAGGGATAAACTACTTTTTAGAGGAAAAATGGTTAATTAATTAATTAAAGTGATTTAGTTAATTAATTAATAATTAAATAAAGTAAAAGTCACTTGGAGAGACAAGGTGAGAAGGAAGTATAAAAGAGAGACGGGGGCTTCTATTCTCTCATTATGTTGTTTATCATTTTGATATCTGGCTTCTTGCTAGTGAGCCCATGCACTTGGGGGTTTTGACTTAACAAACCCTAGAGATCAGCTCGGTGGTGAAAGATCCCACCCAACCTAATCTAAACTTGGTCACAGAGGTGAAAGATTCCTCCCTCACCATTCTACATCAGATCCATTAGTTATAGATTGTTTCTACATCAGTCATAGGTTCAGAGAGAGTTAGGGCATAGCTTCAAGAGAGTTTCCAGCATGAGGGTGCACCATCTTGAGCAGAAGAGTTTGTTCCAAGCATAGGCGAAGGATTAGGAGCAAACAGACTTCTGGGTATTATTCGTATGACCTAGGGCGCCTTTTCTAGCATGTCCCAGAGGAGGTTTTTTTATTATCTTATTTATTGGAGCTCAGTCCATGTTCAGAGAGAGGAGGGCGTACCACAGATTGAGGATCCGGTCATTTGGAGGGTCGGATCTCTATCATTCAGCTTGAGACTCTACCAAGGGGTTTCCAGTGGCCCGATCTACAGTTTGGTATCTTTTCTAGAGGGTTTGGAGGCCATCTTCATAGAGGTCGAATTCGTGGTCTTCTACAGCCAGGAGGGCGCACTGCAGATAGATGATTTAGCCATTTGGAGGGTCAGATCTTCATCATTCAGTCTGAGACTTTACCAGGGGGTTTCCCTTGGTCCAATCTACAGTTTGGCACCTTACTTAGGGGATTCAACAACTTATTTCTTGGAGGCCGAATTCTTGGGTTGCTTTAGCCAGTGAGGGGCACGTGGTGCTAGGAAGATCTTCATATTTCAGTTGGGTTATGAGTTGGTTCATCTGGGTTTTTGGTCTATAGCTTGGAGAGGCTGTTGGAAGCCTGGATCTTCTTCTATCTTGTATTTTGGAGGCCAGATACTCTACTATCTTATATGTATTCCAGATCTGCCCCATTTTGTATGAGGACAACCATTGTTATGAATAAAATCAGATCTGAGGTATTTTTGGTTATTCCTTGTGTTGTTGATCTTGCATCTTGTTGAGGTATGTTACATTGGTATATCTATTTTGATTATTGCTGCAAACACACATAAAACCCATCAGTATAATCCCTAGCAAAACTTAGAAGACCAAATCTATAAAGTGTTTGACGAAATGCTACAACCAGAAAACATTTAAAAATTCATGAAAAACGCAATGTTCTTGGCATCTTGGCTTGGAAACATTACACCTACTCATCCTTGTTTTCATATGGTCATAATCAAAACCAACTAAGTTAGAAAAAAAAAATGACAAAATTTCTAACTAAGTATACATATATGATGATGAAATCAATAATGCAAGTAGAGAAAAATGAAAATGCAATGCAACCAAACTAATATGAGCAAAAAATATGCAAGATGCAAAATGACTTACCTACTTATGTGGGGTCCTGGGACCCTGAATATCACGTCCCGAAGGTGTCAGGTGAAATCGTACAACCAGTGCAACCACCTAATCATCAGACAAAGACATTTCCCCTTGTGCTTAATCATGTGAAACAACAAAGATAAGTCCAACACATAGTAATCATGAGCATAAATAAACATATAATCAATTGTGAAATAAAACTCATGTAGATGGTTGGGAGGGAGGAAATCTTGTTGAAAGGAGAAACCGTAATCTCGATCTTCCTGGAAATCCCACCTGCAAGCATAGCCACGAGCCCGATCTATCCATCTATGGGGTGGACTAGCATATGTAGATGATGGCTCATCTTCATCATCATCAACACAATCATTGCTCCTTGAAGACTGAGAAGATGGGATACAACTCAAGAAGATCCCATGCTTCACCCGAGGGGAAGAAATGAGGAATGGGACGGGCTCAGGTCTAGAAGAAGAAAAACGCTGCCTCTTCGTCTGTGAATCCTCGTGAGAATCCCCAAGATGACAAAACTTTCGCTTCATAGAGTGAACCTTTGATTGCCCTCGGGTAGCTATGTCTTGGTACTCTTCCAAAATCAAGGGCGAAGATGTCTGAAAATCCTCGTAGAAAAAATATGCATCCCCAAAAGTGTATGCATCACCCTGAAGATGTTGTGACAAGTCATTCTCAAATGGATCGAGCAAATCTGTGATCATGCCACCATCACCATCCCAAACATCTGAGTCATATATGCACGGAGACCAATCCTTTGTTTGAGGGCTACCCTCAATGGCGTAAGTGGGATCCTCGTTAAAGGAGAAAAGGCCCATGTTCCATCCACGTTTTTCAATATGTATGAAAGTGTCAATATGTTGATCATCTGTATTTGAGGGCTCTTCTAGTGCAGACCTTCACTTCCAGGATCATGGAACGGGTTGTCATCAAGATCCTCGAAAGGGTCATAACTCATAGTGTTCTCCTCTTGATGTATAGGAGGAATAGTGGCTTGGATGTCTTCATCTCGGTCATCAAGTGAAAGCACTTCATCTTCATTAAATGCCTCCTCAGAATCTTCAACGTGATAAGCTTCATCGGGATCTTCTTCAAATCTTTCTTCATAAGCATGTTCTTCAAGCACCTCTTCATCTGTGAAGGCTTGGTCTTCGACAGATTCATGCAATAACTCTTTTACTTGGTTCAACAACTTTATTAGCATCTCTCTCCCTTTCCATTTGCAAAAATTCCTTCCATGAGAAATGGAGAGGTTTTGGTTGATTCCAACGTGCCATAGTCCCATCAACTAGAAGAATACCTCAAAGGAATCTCCAGGGGAGAGCAAGGCTCATGAAAGGACGAAAACGGGAAGCAGGGGAAAGGTAAGTAAGGGAAAGGTGGGTTCGAGAAATGGTGGAGTCGCCAAACAAACCTTGAAGAAGGTTTGTCGAAGGAAAAAGGGTAGGTTCTTGGATTGGAGTCGCCAGGTAAGCTCGGGGTGAAGGCTTTGGGAAAGAGACTTGCCAAAAGTGTCATTTAGGGCACGAAGATGATTCAAAATCCTCCTCGGCAACGGCACCAAAATGTTATAGCGCAAGTTGTAGGTTGGTAAAAGCCCGACCCAACCACAAAGCAAGTGCTACAACTTGGGAATCCTACACCCAATGTCACCTCAATGTAGGTCCCGCACTTCAAGGGTGACCAGGTCACTCTAGGGAGGTGATCCCGGTGACCCTAGGGGTAATGAGAAGGATGAAGGGAAGTGTAAGGAGAAGTCCCCCAGAAGGTCAAGTGATGGAATAAATGATTGGTTGAAAATGGTAAGTGAAGAGAGGTAAATGGATACCAAGTAAAGATATAGTTGTTGATGCACCTGTACCTTCCCGAGACACAAGAAAAGACACTTTTCCAACCAAGTATAGTAATGGATCAGCAAGTTAAGCTTGTTGTCCCTAAAATACAACAACATACAAGTTAGTAAATCAGCAATAGATTACATCCAAATCAACGAGTAAAAGGTCTATATTAGTTAGCAATGTCAGCAATAAAACTAGTAACCAATGTGGACCGAAAATAACATTTCAAGACTGAATAAAGATGGTTGTCATAAAAGTAAGTTTCTGCAGCAGTATATCAGCCTTATGGCTGTAGCACTCAATGGAGTACAACAACAAATCTGACCATCAAAAAGTGCCAAAAGCTAGCCCAATAGATGCACCTAGGTTAGTAGGTTAAACTAGCAAAGTTAGAGGGTTAGTCTAGGGTTAGTTTGTGAGATATTAGTAGTTAGGGTTAGAGTTTAAAGCAACCCTAATGGTTGTAGTTTAGTTCTACTACAACAATAAGAATTTGTGGGAGAAAGAGGAAGCCCTAAGGAAGGAAGAATCCCAAGGCATCGAGATCATTATTCAAAAGAGACAACTTCAAAACTTGAAATTTGTACGTTTACCAAGGAAACAATTCATTTCTCCCATGCAATAAGTAAATGACTAGTGCCTTTAAGAAAGGGTAAATAGAGTCAAGAGAATGTGAAGAAGCTAGATAGGCTACTTCCTTGGGGGTGTAAACCCTTTTACTCCCCAAGGCAAGCTTCTCTTAGCTAGGGTTTCAACTAGGAGGGTGTATGCAATTATACTCCTCTTACTAAACCCTTATGAAGCAATATTCTCTTAGCAATAAAATGGTGGAAACACAAGTAGGGGTGTATGCCCTTATACTCCCTACTTGTCTCAAGCAAATAGAACCTTTAACTTGTACAAATGATAATACAATGAAATAAATGGTACCTTCAAGCATTAAAAAGGTAATAAAAGCTAGACTAACCACCAAAAAGCAATGAAGAAAACCTTACAAGGCTAGCGCACCATCTCCATCAACCATAACCAAGACATAGCCATAAACAAAAGCACAAGAGGAAAAATACTCCAAGTGTAGCGAAAATTTCAGTCCAAGAGCCTCTCACAATGGAGAGTTGTCTTATGTAAAAATGAAATGAGGTGATCTCAATTTATATCATCCTCCTAAACATAATTTGTCCACAATTGTCCATAATATTAGGGTAAAACACAAGACAAGGTGATAATAGCGCATGTCTTGCCCCTTTACAATAATTTAACACCATTTTACACATAGAAAACCCTAAAACAAAGGCGATGTCATCCCTTGAAAGAGGACGTTTTGGCAAATTGAGCAAGTCGTTGGAGCTGGGCTGCAAAGTAGGGCCTCCAAAGGTCATGTGGCAATCATCCAGAGCCTCTCCACCTCAAAATGCCATGTGTCATGCTCTGTTTCATCATCAACCACCACATGCCACTCAAATGTGACATCAAACCCCGAGGGAGTGACGTTTTTCCCCTTCTAGGCAAGTCATTTGGCATGCAAAGGGTGGGTTATGTCTATCCAGCTATCTCCTAGGCCTCCGAAGGCATCTCTCTATAGTCTGGCAAATGGGCCTATGTCATCCATCCGATGGGCTGCTTGCCCCATGGAAGCCCAAGTTGGGCTTGTTCTTTCAATACTGGCCACCAACCAATACGTGCAAGACAAATAGATAAAGCATCATGATGAGTAAATCAAGTTAATAAAAGAGCCATCAAAGCATGTATACCAAGACTACATCATACAAACATGTGCTTAAGAAACTAGATGTTTTGCTAAGTTTGGTTGTGGGAGGGTTGGCATGGTACTCTTTTCAATGTATCAAAACCCCTAAGTCTAGGAACAAGCCTATCTGAGTCATGTGGATGAAGTGGAATGGATGGGGTAAGTACTCAATGGGTATGGGGTTCATGACATGCAAGGGTCCATAGTATCTCATGTATGGGTGCCTTTGTGGAGGGTGTGTTGCACCTTCGTCCATAATGCATTTTTTCCAATCCCATCAATTGCCTTTTATCTTTCTTTCTTTCTATTTTCTTTCAATATAGCATAGGGTGAGTTGGAGGCCACTTCCCTGGCGTGGTGACCAGGTAATGGCAGTGTAACCAACAAGTACTTTCACGGAGATGAAAAGGTTGGCTCGTGATGAGACCCCCTTTCCCTCGGCCATGCAATTGAGAGCCATTATCCTGGTGTGATGGCAAAAAATGGTAATGTCATACCGTTAGATACCCATGGACGTGATAGGCTAGCTCGTGATGAGACCCCCTATCCTCCATTGATCCTTTAAGCGTCTTTAGTTATTCTTTTCACGGGGTCCTTATTTTCTTGCGGAGAAGCTTTTCATTGCTTTCTCAGGGTCCCCTGGACAAAGCATCTGGAAGGTTCTTTCATTAGGATTTTATCTTTTGCCAGTTAACTCCCCTCTGGGCCTTCAGCCCCTTCTTCCCATGAAATGAGGAATGGTCCCTTCTAGGGTCAGTCTACCCCAAAATCCCAAGAGATGATGTCATGAGGGGAAATAATGATGGAAAGTGGTAAGTATGGTCGAGAGTGGCACGATGACTCATCAAAGGAAGCTCCCAAAAACACCCCATCCTAAGGGTGACCATCTACTTGAGTGCCCCAAGTCAACCCCCAACATTTAAACAAGGTAAAAGGCATAGTTTCCAAAGCAAATGTCTCATAATAAAAAATAACCTCTGATACACAATCTAGAAGCCTCAAATATCAAAAATGATACCCACCATCATACCTGACTTGTACCGCATGGAGCAAGACCCAAGTGACATGTGGTGGCAAGCTAGTGTGGACGATGACCAGGTGTTGGATCACTATGGTGGCAATGCGGGTCTCTAGCTGTGCAAAAGGGATATTGCTGGTCATGTGGCCTCTTGGTACTCCATATCTACAACCTGAGGGCCTCGAGACGTAATCTCCTTAGTTATCCAGAAAATGGGGATAACATGCATAAAGATGTAGCTTTTTTCAACATTTAAAAGATAGAACTACGTCAAATAATCAAACACGTAAAAATAAACCACAAACCATACATATCAAATCAATAATAGAACCATAAACTTTGGGGTCAAAGATTTTGTAGTTTTCTCATTCTGTGTCATCAAAATGTATTACATATACAAAACAAATCATGGATTGAAACATGATACTAATATACTATCATACTATAGATGGAATACTAATGGCAAATATAAAATAGAGTAGATTCGTAAAAGAATCGCATGAATGTCAAGTCATGTGCTCTATTTGGTATCTTTGCATCTCATACCAATATCACCCAGAAATACATTCCACATCTTTGTCCTTTCCCTCAACCACTTTTCCATCTTACATCTTTGTGTGTATTAAAAAAGATACATAAATAAAATATAAGCATAGAGATTTATCCTTTTTCAATAAAAATTATAACTATGTTAAATGAGCAAACACATAAAAATAAACCACAAATCAAACATATCGAATAGATAATAAAACCATAAACTCAAAGGTCAAAGGTTTTGTAGTCTTCTCATTCAATGCCATCAAAATGTATTACATATACAAGATGAAATCATGAATTGAAACATGATACTAATATACCATCATACTATAAATGGAGTACTAATAGAAAATACAAAATAGAGTAAATTCATAAAGAATCACATGAATGTCGAGTCATGGGCTCTATCTCATCTCCATGCATCTCATATCAACATCATCGAGAAATGCATCCCACATATTTGCCCTTCTCCTATGCATCCCACATATTTGTCCTTCTCCTCACCCACTCTTCCATCTCCATGTATATAAGACAAAGGTTGGTGTTCACAGACACCAATGTCTCCACTCCATACTGCTCAAGCACACATCAGAACACATTTTTTGAAGTCTTTTTTGAATTTTTTTGAAATTTTTTGATAACCCGTGTCAAAGAAATGAAGACACACATCCATCTCAAGACATGTGTCCCACAAATAGGCCCTGTGTTTCCACAAATGAACATCCCCAACACGCAGATTCAAGGCACATCAACAGTACCATGTCCTATTTCTTAATAGATATCTATGCTCATTGGTTTATTTGTAGTTTAGTGTCCATTATTATTGCTTTGCATATATACCTTGTGGAAATCGGGATATCCTTTGTCCCTTGCCTTTCTTTTGCAAAAGGATAATGTAAACCAGGAACGATTGGAACCCTGGCCCTCCTCTTGTGAACTGCTTGTTATTTTCCTTTTCCTCATCATTCAAATAAGTATTGATGGGACACATAGTTAAGGATTTCTTATCCACTTAGGATAAGTAATCCATCTCTTTACTTCTCTCTCACTTCACGCAGAAAGGAAAAGCTAGCAAAAAAACGCAGAAAGGAAAAGCTAGCAAAAAAACCTCTTGTTTGCTGGTTTCCTATTTTGCATTTTGGGGGTGGGAAAGAGAGAAATTGAATTTCAGTCATTAGTTTATTACAGCTTCAGCGTTCTAGCTTAGTTAGGTTAATCTAGTAACCAAAAGTAAAAAGGAATCAATCTGGTTTTTTTTCTATAGATTAATTGTTCGTAGATTAATTTTTCCTATAGATTAATTGTTCGTAGATTAATCTAAAAATCAGATAAAATCTTCCCTTACTGTCATTAGTACACATAATTCAAGTAAATCCCGAATTTAATTAGTTTTCCCTCTTCTTTTGCCTGCTTGTTTTTTTGGTTTTCCTTGAAAATCATCTGGCGACTCCATTTTTTGGTTTTCCTTGAAAATCATCTGGCGACTCCACACCAAGACTAGTCATCCTATCTTAGCTAGCATTGTTTGGTAGAGTTTAGACCTACACAGCCTTCGGCTTCTTACTTCTGGTTCTTCGGTTAGGGTTCTTCCTTCTGGTCCTTCGGTTGCTTTTCTTTAAGTTAGTTGACCTGTTGGTTAGTAAGGGTACTCTTTCTAGCAAAGTTGAGTGTGTCTAATATCCCTCTTAGCTCTCTCAAACCCATGTACAGTAGAACCTAAGTCATCTTGATCCTGTTCATGTTTGACAACCTTGAAGTTCAGAAAAAATTCCAACTGTGCAAAAATATATGACAAAATTCGACATTAAGTTCGAGAAAATATATAAATCAAAATTTAAAAACATATACAATAAAATTCCATGTGCTCAATAAATATGTATGACAAAAGTTAAAATCGCATGCCTTCATTAAAGATATATTTAGAAAAGAAATAATATTGTTCAAATTTTAAAAACAGGTCCAAACCACAATTTCAAGCAGCAAGCTCCACAATTTTCCACAATTTTCAGGCAAGGAGAATGCTGCCTTTATGTCTAGCTCCAAGGTCCATGATTTTCAGGCAAAGAAAATGGTGTGTTTAACCTCCACGATTTTCAGGCAAAGAGGATGTTGTGTTTATTAAATATTTCAAGCTCCGGGGTCCACAATTTTCAGCGAAAGAGAGCAATTTCAGGAGAGTGGCAGTCCGTGTGTTGGGAGAGAGCAATTGCAGAAGAATAATAACATCAGCTACGTGAAAGATAGAATCAGCTACGTGAAAGATAGAATGAGCCACAGACGAGAGAGTAGGGTTAAGTTTTAACATTTTTTCCTTTTATTTTGTTTTTTGTAATTTAACTTTTTAAAAACCGAATTAAAGGAATTTTATTAAAAATCCAAATTTTATTATTTATACGGATTTGAACGAATTTGCCATTTCCGATTCAATTTGGTTCAGACAAATAGATTCAGCGAACCTCAACAGATTTGTTCGGATTGAGTTAAAGTTCGCTAAATTTTTCAATGAAGTTCAGCCAACGCAGTGACTGAGAGTACAACTAATCTTGTTGAAGAAGCTTTATCAGACTGTAGGTTCTTACAAAGCTGGTTGTATGGTGACTGAGGTTGTGCCAAACAATTTCAAATATGTTCCTCTTTTCTTATCACTTAGCTTCTCTTGTTCCTGATGATGGGTAGAGTCAAAACTGTTTCAAAAATATTTCCAGAAAGCTCTACAACAATTTCAAATATACTCGAGAGCCAAACTAGATCAAGAAAAGTGCCACAAATACAGATACATTAAGCAGAATGCTACTTGCAATCCTAAAAAATAGAGGAATACTCCTTTTTACAAATAATTTGTATTTTGATTTACAGCTTTCATAACAATGCACTGCTGCCCCTTTTATTCTCCCATCAATATTTTGTCAATACAATGAATATGTTGGACTCAAAAAGTACCGACACTAATGGCGGGATAAATTGTAAGTTTGCTTCTTCAGGGCTTACAGCAGAGCATTTGTCCAGCCAAATGTGTTCTAAGCCAAGGATAAAGTTTGCCGACAAGAATGCCTTTTACAGAAGGCATTATACCTTGTTAGACAAGGAACCAATCTTTTCCCTCAAACGAAAAGTAAAGCTTAAGTTCCTGCTTTGGTTTCTCCTCATCTCTGGTAAGGCTTGATATCATAACTTTGAAATTCTTCTTTAAATTTTACCGACTCTTCTGCAAGCCTGGTTTTCAATCTTCTCCACGAACGCAATTTATCTGCTTGTATCAACCCTCTGTAGAGTGTTCTAAAAGTGATGGTCTGGGGCAGAAATCCCTTCTCAATCATCTGTGTAAAATATATGCACGCTTCCCTCCACTTGGCCTTCTCACATAAACTATGTACCAAGAGGGTGTAAGAATCAAGATCAGGGCCACTCCCTCTCTGATGCATGTCGCTCCATAAATCAGATACAACTTCCATTCGATCCAATCTACAGAACATACGAATCAAGATGTGATAGGTGTGATTTGTAGGCTTGCACAACGGTGACTCTTGCATTCTATGATACAATCTCAGGACCTCGTCGACATTGTCACGGCCTCCGAGTTCTTTGAAAAAGCAATTATAAGTGACATCAGATGGGGTGACTCCACTCTGCCCCATCTCATTGAGCAATTCATGGGCCTTATCGAATCTGCCCACAGAGCAGAGACACTTGATCAGGGAAGTGTATGTCGCAACATTTGGATCGCAACCATTGTCCTTCATCTCATTCAACAGTTCGAAGCAGCGATCAGGCTTAAGGGCTCTCCCCATTGCGTGCATCAAGATAGAATAAGTCGTAACATCTGGAACACATCCTCTGCTCTTCATCTCATCTAAGAGCTTTTCGGCATCCTTCATCATACGAGCAAACCGGGATTCAATTCGCGGCTTAGTCTTCCTACATATCCGATTAAGGATAATATTATAAGTGACCACGCTCGGTTCGCAACCCCGTTCAAGCATCTCATTCAAGAATTTCAGAGCCATGGCAGGCTTATTGAACTTACACCACCCATATATAACAATGGTATAAGTTTTCGTATCAGGTTGGAATTGACCCTTTCTCTTATTGAACAATTCAGTGGCCACCCTTACAAAACCATACTTACAGAGTGTATCAAGCAGCATATTGAAATCCTCCTTGTTGGGCTGACGCTCTATAAAACCCTCCATGTCGTCAAAGGCTTGAATTGCTTGCCTGGTCATGCCAGCAGCAATGTACCTCCTTATCAGAATCGCAAAGGTCTTCATACCCATCTGAGACTGCTGCCCCCCCAACTCCATGATAAGCCGCCACACCACATCAAACTGCCTGACCTTCCCCATTATGTCGATCATGACATTGTATGTACCAGCGGTATGCTGATAACCCGCCTGTTCTTTGGCCCATACAAAAAACCCTAATGCGACTTTAGATGCATTTTTAAGCCTTAATAAAACCTGATAAACCAGGCTAGGGCTTACACGGATCCCATTTAATTGCAGGGCTCCTTCCATGGCGTGGAAGGGATTGTGCTGTTCCACCAAAAGTCTGCATATCATGTCTGCGTCTTTTGAATCCTCGATGCCTGAGATTGAGGGGTTTCCGTCTTCGAGGGTTTTAAGGGTTTCATTGCAGCAGAAAGAACGGCATTGTTGTGTGTACGTTGGCAACAATGGGTTCAAGAATCCATTAAAAATTACAGAGGAATTAGCAGTAAATGATTTGGGAGCAAGACACTTAACTGGAAATTGATGA
Source organism: Picea engelmannii (assembly GCA_009831015.1). Classification (NCBI taxonomy): domain Eukaryota; kingdom Viridiplantae; phylum Streptophyta; class Pinopsida; order Pinales; family Pinaceae; genus Picea; species Picea engelmannii. Next base: position 11,481 of record WSFP011535559.1, read on the forward strand.
AGACTGAATCTGTATGTTGTCTGAAGCTTTTGCAGTGACTTCTTCAGTGCAGAACTCGTTATTTTGATGGCCATTGACGAGATTCAAAAAGCGTCCCCACTTCGCCATAGTTTAAGTTTTCGCCTCCAATAGCCCCATGTTCTGCATAGGCGGACTTAATAGTGCCCTAATAAGCAATGGAGTTCGGACTGTTATGTCAACCAGAGTGATACCAGAGTTGGATTAGTTTTTCTTGGCAAATAGTACTGTAATGAAAAAGAAACCGAAACCTGTAGGAAGGCACATTAGGCCAACAGAAAAAATTATAATTTTACATTTTTGGGCGAGTAGATTGCGTGGTAGAGGAATGGATTATAGTTTATCATGTTTATTCATGT
>WSFP011535560.1:0-11857 GCA_009831015.1 Picea engelmannii
TTCACTATTTTAAAAATGATTCACCCAAATTCTATAGGATAAAATTATTTTACCTTAAAAATCGCCAAAATTTTATAAAAACTATATAAAATCCTTAGAAATTTGAATATTTTTACAAAAATATCGCCAAACATTTATAGTTGCCATATGAAGGATTAGTAATATTCGCCAAGGTTTCCACATTTTAAAATAAATTTCCATCCTTAAAATCATCCTTGATGTATATCAATATAAAAGGGCTTATTTACTTCTAAAATAATGTGATAAACTTGTTAGTTCACTATTTCAATATATTCTTAATGCTCCAATTACATGTAGTTAAATATTAATAGCTTGGACTTATAAACTTTATGATGTTTTTTATGATAATGATCCACACCATTCATCTTGTGATGTACAACTTGAGCAGCCTATTAGTTAAGGACATGTGTTTCCTCCTTGTAGGTCATGGGTTAGAATCTAAATAAGGTAGGGTATGTACACCTTCATAAAGTAACTAGTCAAATCATTGTGCAAAGGGGGTCTCTGGTCCCACAAACAAAGGGATCTCATATGTAAATTTGTAACACCCTTTAAAGACATTAATCTAAGACAAAGCACTCAACATACTAGAATGTGGAATATTCTTTTTATGTATAAATAAATACTTGATCTCACATTATAAACATATGCATAAGAATCCTTCAATAATATTCAAGACAATGCAAACTCAAATTGTTCCATTCAATTTCATATTCTTAAAAGAAATGTCTTAATACAATATAATTAATACAATTTTCCAAAGTGTGGTTCAATCTACTCAATTACATAATCAACAATACAAATTCAATCCCATAATGACTCAACCTTTGCTCATCATTATGTGGTATTTTCTTCTCTCTATGGTAGTATTACAAATGTTCTCTATAGGGCACTAGAATTCCCTTAACTAAGGTAACAAAACCTTTTTCAAATACCCGAACCTTCCTTAGATACAAATAATGTGATAGTTAAAAGTAATACTTCGTCAACTCAATAGAGTCTTATTGGTCCTTTACAGTGATATGCTCAACAACAAGAAATATGCAACAATCTAGTAAAACTCACTAAAGAGTATGTTTCAATAAATGTTTCCAATGAAATCAAAAGCCTCGTCAAGTACTAGACAGGTTCTGGATCAAATGCAAATGAAATTCAAAAGTATATTAGGAGAGATTCAACACATTCTTTACACAAATAATTATTACATTTCCTGCTAGGTGAAAAGCCCATAATGTTTTACTTAAAAACCCAAATTCGGAGTTGGGATATAGTGGACAAGCCACTTCAAGATGTAACTACTAGTTTCTTAAATGATAGTTGCATTCCAACTGCTAGTTCCCTTAAAGAAAGTTGCAATCGACTATCTTTGTATAGGAAAATATATAAAATGTTTTTCCAAAAAATTCAAAAAATGCTCAAATGACTTAGGGTTTTCTACAAAGGTTTTGACTAACTGGAAGACCATATTTTCGATTCTAAATGAAGGTTTTAACTTGCATAATAAGATAATATATTTTATGCAAATGTATAGGATCAAACCCTCAAGGAAAATTCCTAAAGATTAAAAGATGAATAAACACTTAACTAAATTTGCAAACTATCATACATTTTTCTATATTGTTGTAGATTTCTCCCTTGTGAAGTATTTAGCCCTAAGATTTCTCTAAAAGTTTCCTTTAGAAACTTACTCCAAGATCCACAAATTATCAATCGCAAGAAGTTTACCAATTAACCATCCTACCATATCCGTAGGGTACTCTTCTTCCCCTGGAACCCCGATCTACAATTGGTTGCATGAAAAGAGTATAAAAACCAGCATGTATAATGAGTGTCTCCTTCAAATAATTTGAGGTACCTCACCTCCATGGAACTAACACATTCTTGAGACCAAACTCGTAACCAGGTCACCGTGAAAAAAATGAGCATTAGGATATCCATCTAGCATGAGGGTGCAAAAGATGAGATCTCAATCCCAACCCTCTCTTCTTATATAGCCTTTGAGGTTCATGCCACTTTCCATTCTTATGAAATAATGATAATTATTTAGTTACTAAAAGTGTAATATTCACCCACACATGCCACCTCCATGCATAATTAGTAATTTAAAAAATACATAAATAAATATTTTTCAACACCTTCTAACTATATTTCCTATTCATACACCTAGATGTTCCTTTAATCCTTATTTTTTTTCCTAATTGAGTGGGTGCACATGAAATGCCTTTTCCTATTTAAATAAAAATTCTAATTAAAATTCACTTTCTTTATTTTATTTTCAAATACTAAACACTTTTCCAAATATCAAGGTGAGTCTAATCTCACAAATGCACTTTTTTCATTTCTTTATGCCAAAATATTATGCAAGTCAAATGATACTTTTCTCCCAAAGTATACACATATAAACTAAGTCAATACCAAGGGTGAGACCAAGTTAACTTAGAGCCTTCAAGCATTTAGTACCAAGAGCTAGACATGATCACTACAAATCTTCAAGTACCTTGCTCCAAGAGCTAGACATAACCTCTAAAACTCTTCAAGTGCATGATACCAAGGGTGAGATCGAGCCAACTCAAAGCCTACAAGTATCCATTTTCTTGGTGGGGGATCTATGTCATAGTTGGGACCTAGTTAACCCAACCTGCATACCTCTAGTGAGAGACTAATAATCACTAAGGAATACGGATTAAAACCTTATTGTGCGCCCCTCAACAGAACCTTGTGAGTAGTTGAATATGCAATCCACCTTCACAACAATATGTAACCTCCAGGTAAAAACATTATACATTTTTCAACCTATTACACGATCGGGAGGATAGTAGGAAAGAACAGGAAACCTATACCTCCTCTCCTTGATGGTACTCATCATATTACAAATTTTCATACAACCCTTTGCCCATGCATAAACTTAATTGGTAAGATTTATTCTTATCTCTGCACACTTATAGAAACAAATACGTCAATAGGATGTCCAATAATGATGAATAAATAATAAGCAATGATATACAAATGACAATCATCAATATCCCAACCCCTTCCTAGGTCCACATATCTTGACTTGATCTGGATTCTATATGTATAAGTGGTTCTTCCTGTCACACTTGACAAACCATCAATAACATAACATAATATAATAATTTCCATCATATAAACATGTATTCATTTTCAATATCCCATGGCATCACTTATCATTAAAATTGTATATCACCTATATGAATTTTAGACACACACACACATCACTATCAAGATACAACTCAACCTATTCATAGGCTTACAATAAATCATCACATCATATAAAAAAATCCAATCATCTCATACCATCGCAAGGATATCAAAACATAAACCATGATCAAACCAAATCAAATTAAAATTCTATATCACATCAGCTAAAAGCATGTTTGTCAATCAATTGGGTCATTCTTGTAACCAGAAGGCCCTCAAACAATGACAACACATCAATCAAATAAATTCAAAGAAAGAGAGGGCACTACAAAATTTGGCGTATGGCTAGGTTGCAACCTTAAATTAAACTACTATTGTTATTATTATTTAAAACTTGCTAAACTAATATTGTGTTTTGATTGTTATAGTGGTTCACAAAGACCAAATTGACTCCTATCATGATGTGTTGCATCACCACAACTCTAATTGATCTCAATGCATTCTATACTAGAGGGAATTTTAGGGAGTTGAATATTTCCAATATATTGATTATCTATGATAGAATGTATCTCAAAGAGTCAAAGTGTCTGGTTGCAATGCATAAATTATCTATGAAATCATTTCCATCTATGAAAGTTTTTCTTACATTCATGTATCCAAAGGAAGAAATCTACAATAATTAGCTTATTAATTGTTTGTTTAGTAACAAGCATTTATAAACCTCAATTCTTTTTTATTGAGATCATTCATAATTGTTTTTCATGCAACAAGTATTCATAAGCTAAAATGCCTCAATACTTTTCGATTCAGATCTTTCATAACCTTGAACGCCTCGACACCTTTTGATTGATTTTTGAAATCACTTAGTGAGTATAACACTTCAACTTAATAATCAAATGGTAATCATGCTCTCTGCCCCTCGTGCATGTATTAATATTTTTTTTTTTCATGCGCATTCATAACATTCAATGCCTCAATGATCCAGGTGGATATTGGTGGCCACCCACCTATTCCGATTGGATCATCTTGATAGTTTTTAGTTCATCACGTTCTTCTGTAATTCTTTGTAATTGTGGGTTCTACACTTATGGGGTTGTCTGAATCCCTACACAGTTTCCAGGTCGATATTATTGGCTACCCACCTAATCCAATAGGCTTATTTTGGAATTTTTCATGTCAGTGCATCTTTTTGTACTTCCAGGGCCATTTTGGGGTCCTAAACAATGTTTTTTTGGCTTGCCATAGTCAAACTGTAGAAAAACTCACCATTTAATGGCATAATTTGTAGTTCTAGAAAACACTTTTCCAATGGGCTATCACATGCCTAAAAAGGAGGTTGTATGCAAAAGTTACGACCCTAGGAAGTTGAGGTACCAACTTACCCATTGGGGCCCACACAACTTTTGGCATTTCATCTCCTAGGATTAGGTTTTTGGATGTCTAGGGTTTTGGTCTTCATGAGTAATGTTAAAAAGGCCTTTGGAGTCTCATTTTAATCATTCATCTTAGATGAATGCACGTAGAAGCCACATCCCTTCTCAAAGATAACTACCATCATTCGAGCAAGTTGTTTTCAGTTCTGTAGTTTTACAGTTTCAACTTATTTTATTTATTCAATAGAAGTTATTATTCACTGGATATCTGTTGTTGTTCTCTGTATCTCTGTGTTATTGTATTCATTCTATTATTCATTTTGTTCTGTTCATAAATATGGATCAGTGGTATAAGAGTGGTCTTCTCTTCATTCATTTTTTTTTCGCGCATGTCCTTGACAAGATTTGGGTACAAGAAGTTGGGAATCAAACCAGTCAAGCCTTTGCAAGATCGATTGCATTGAGCCCAACAACGACTCATGGGGGACGAGAAGAAATATGACAGAGCACACGATCCTTTTAAACTATGGCTTGAGGAAGCCCTTGTGCAAAAAAGGAACAAAATGATGGACAACTTTGCATAGATCCTTCGACGGATGCCCACAGGAGACGCATCTTCATCAAGCGGTCATGCAACCCCCTTCAAGATACAAGTAAATTTTGATATTCCATTATTTGAAGGACTGATAGATGCGGATGTTGCAAATAAATGGATGAATCTGCTCGAAGGGTATTTTTTGGTCCACAATTTTTTCAATGGGGAAAAGATTACTTTTTCACTCCTCAAGGCCGTCCCCCATGTTAAGGACTGGTGGGATACATACTCTGAGCAAAGGTCCATAGAGGAATATGCAATATTTGTGGTTGCCCCCACATGTGATTCCTTCAAGGATTCCATTAGAGAACAATACTACCCTGTTGGAATATACGAGGACCAGTACACAAGATGGACCATGTTGCATCAAGAAAGGGACCAAACAATACCATATTTCACCAATATTTTCCATACCCTACACACCAAATTGGGTATCAAAGACACTGAACGACATTTGGTGCTCAAATACCATGATTGTTTGCATAGATACATTCAAACATAAATGGATTTTCTGGACATCATATATTTAGGTGCAGCTTATAGATATGATGTCAAGATGGAGCAAAAATTTAAGCAGAAGAGGCAAGAGTTTGGATTTGCAAAATCCTCACGGCCGAAGTAGGGAAAAGGCAACCCCAACCCACAAAACAAGGGACAGGGAAAAGATGGCTACTTTCAGGACAACCATTCCAAGCTACAACCCAAGAAGGGTAATGAGAAGTTGAAGAAGGACACAGGAAAGTGGTGTGAATAGCATAAAATCCCTCAGCACAACACCGAAGAATGTCACTCCAAGAAGTCACTAGTGGTCGAGATGAAAGCTTACGAGTCAGAGGAAGATTATGAATTCGAAACAAATCCAGAAGGAGGGAAGTAGATTATCGTTGTCGAACCCAACTCCACTTTTTCTACCACCAAATTCCATCCAAGCAAACCAGAAGAAGCAGAGTAAGGGGAACCCATATTTCACTCACAGATGTGGGTCAAGGGGGCTCTAATTCATTTCATTTTCGATAGTGATAGTAATAAGAAACTGATCTCAATAGAATTCCTCAAGCGATTGGACTTGTTGATGACACCACACCCTCAGTGCTACACCATCTGCTAGCTTCACCAAGGAAGAGATCTCCACGTCATCCAACAGTTTCGTTTTCCCTACGACATCAAGCCCTTTAAAGACGAGGTATTATGTGATATATTTTTTTTTGTTTTTTAGTTTGTCTGTGACCTATGGTACTATCCTATGGCGTAGAAACCGTGACTTAGGGGCATCTAAGCCATCAAAATCACCCGAGGATCGCACCCATCCTAAGCCACACCAACCATTAACATGGATGGATTTTTTGTCCCCGCAGGTTTCGATATGGTGACTTAACATCACGGAGTGCCTTAACAACACACTATGTCACCAACTATCCTACACCTCGAGGACGATATTGTGTGATATTGCTCCCCTTGAATTTTGTGATTTTCTTTTAGGACAGCCATATTTGTGGAAGTGACATGTTGTGTATGAGTATAGACCCCACAATGTCATTATTACTTTGGGTAGACAATTGTACAAGATACCAGATGTAGTGCCTCCTACTACTATTTCTTTAATCTCTGGTAAGCAATGTAGTAAGGTCATTTCACAGACCGGGAATTTCGTCTTCTTTGTGATCCGTGCTCATAGTAATCAGAAGGTCACGGCCACATCCATGACCTCTACATAAAGCCTCTCCTTGTAGAAAAATCAAGTGGACGGGATCATGGAAGAGTACATAGACATCTTCTCCTCACCCACCGGGGTACTGATGCACTGCCAAGTCAAGCATCCAATTGATCTAACCCTTGGTGCACATCTTCTTAATGGACCATTCTATCGTTGATCGTTGATGGAAAATGATGAAATCAAGCGTCAGATCCAAGAGCTTCTTCAAAAGGGACATGTAAGACCCAACTCCTCCCCTTGCAAAAGGTCGATTGTACTGTGCAGAATAAAGACGGGACCTGGTGGCTTTGCATTGATTACAGAGCATTAAAAAAAATCATAGTCAGGAACCGGTACCCAATTACCCGAATTGATGGCCTTCTTGACCAACTCAAGGGGGAAAGTTCTTCAGAAATATTGACCTAAAGTCTGACTACCACCAGGTTCCCATTGAACCGACTGATGTATGGAAAACAAATTTCAAATCTAAATAAGGTCTCTTTGAATGGTTGGTCATGCACTTTGGCTTAAAAAATGCGCCAACAAATTTCATGAGGTTGATGGATGATGTATTGAGACCCTTCACCAACTCTTTTGTGGTGGTATATCTAGATGGCATCCTCATCTTCAGCAGAACTTGGGAGGAGAACATGTAGCATATTCAACAGGTTTTGAACACTCTGCGACAACACAAGCTATATGTTAGCTTGGAAAAATGCTCCTTTGTCATGAACAGGGTCCAATACTTGGGCTACATTGTTGATGAGCATGGGGTACATGTGGATCCAACTAAGATCCAAGTCATCCGTGACTACCCAGCCCGGACCACACTAACCAAGCTTTGGAGCTTCTTAAGACTTGCCAACTTCTATCGACGATTCGTGTTGGGATTCTCCCATATTGCATGGGCGGTGGCAAGGAAAATTTTGCATGGGGGAAGGAAAAACAACAATAATTTGATGATCTGAAGCATCTCTTGTGCTTAGCTCCAGTACTCTCCTTACCCGATCTACAACAACCATTCAATATTGAAACCGATGCATCCAACTATTTTGTAGGCACAATTCACACTCAACATGATCATCCAATAGCATACCATAGTGAGACACTCTTAGATATTGTCCAGAAATACCCCACCTATGACAAGGAAATGCATTCCATTGTGCAATCCTACCATCAATGGACACATTATATTCTGGTAAAGGAGACAATCATCCACAATGATCACAAGCCTCTACAATTCATATAGACATAGGGGAAGTTGCAGAACGACCGCCATCAAAATTGGTCCACATACCTGCAATAGTTCCATCTCAACATCAAGTATAAGACAGGGAGCACAAATCATGTCGTTGACTGCCTCAGTCAACCTCTCATTGTTGCACTCACCACCGTGCTACATTCTTGTGGGCATGAGGCATCTGAGTGGCCCCAGCTTTATCAGTGATATCCTAACTTCGCCACCACCTATCAGGGCTTGGGTATAGGCATGAATGTCATTGATTTTCACATTCAGGATGGACTATTATGCCATTTGGGAAACCTTTGTGTTCTCGCAAGCAAGTGTGCAAAGCTGATTTGGGAAGCTCACTATAGTCGGATGGTCAAACATTTTGGCATGGAGAAAATTGTGGTCGTTCTATAGAAACATTTTTATTGGCCAAAACTTCACCAAGACGTCAACAAGTATATCAAATATTTCACTTCATGTAACATTGCCAAGCCAACCATAAAGAAGCAAGGCTTATACACCCCTCTTCCTACTCCCGAGAGGCCTTGGGAATCCATCTTGATGGATTACATGTCTGGCCTTTCATCCACACAACAATGCAATGATTGAGTATTTGTGGTGGTTGATTGGTTTTCAAAGATGGCCATTCTCACAGCCTGCAAGAAGAGCATCACAGCAACAGATATTGTCAATCTCTTCTTCGAATGAGTGTGGGCCCATTTTGGGATACCACATACCATCATCTTAGATCGGGACAACATGTTCCTCGACACATTTTGGTCAAGTCTCTGGTCACTGTTGGACACCAAGCTCACTAAATCTACTGCCTTCCACCCTCAAAATGATGGCCAAACAAAGGTCACCAATCACATGATTGTGCACATCTTGCATATGTATAACTCTAAGCATTTGCGTACATGGGATGAGAATATTCCCTATATTCAGCACAACTACAACATGGCTCTCCATAGCTCCACCAGTCATAGCCCATGTTCAGTCTGAGCTCAAAAAAGCCACAAGATTCATTGAGTGGATTTAGCACATCTGCCAATAGGTCCATGATATTTTGTAGAAAGCCAATGCTAAGTACAAGCAACGCCATGATCAACACCGGGTACCACACAAGTTTCAGGTGGGAGACGAGGTTTGGTTACATTTGTAGAAAGAGCGCCTTATAGGGCCCCATCGGAAGCTCCATCCACTTCACTATGGGCCTTACACTATCACCAAGGTTGTGGGTGGAAATGCTTTTGAGCTCAACACTCCCCCCTTCCTTGGCTTGCACTCAGTGTTCAATGTGGACCTCCTCCGACCATATTTTCCACCATTATTGGACACCTCGGAGATCGCAGAACAATTGACACCAACAGAGCTCAACGCTAACTACATGGAACATGCATCCACTGATAAGATAGTGGACACATAGGTCAAGGGATCCGACTTTATCGGGTTGTCAAGGCAGGGAAGCTCCTGCACCAAGGCAAGTGGCTCACCCAGGGCCAAATTCAATAGAAATTTCCTCACCTGATGGGGGCACTCAACGCAATGGAGACCATTTCTTCCTAAGGGGAGAGGACTGATCCAAGTGGATATTGGTGGCCACCCACCTATTCCCACTGGCTCATCTTGAGAGTTTTTAGTTCAACACGTTCTTCTGTAATTCTTTGTAATTTTCGGTTCTACAATTCTGGGGCTATCTGAAGCCATACACAGTTTCCAAGTGGATATTGGTGGTCGCCCACCTATTCCAATTGGATTATTTTGGAAGTTTTCATGTCAGTACATCTTTCTGTATTTCCAGGGTCGTTTTGGCGCCCTAAACAATGTTTTTTTGGCTTTCCACATTCAAATTGTAGACTTAGTCACAGTTTAATGGCATAATGTGTAGTTCTCGAAAACACCTTTCCAATGGGATATCACAAGCCTAAAAAGGAGGTCGTATGCAAAAGTTACGACCCCAAGAAGTTGAGGTGCCAACTTACCCATCGAGGCCCGCATAATGTTTGGCATTTCATCTCCCAGGGTTAAGATTTTTGGATGTCTAGGGTTTTAGCATTCATGAGTAATGTTAAAAAGGCCTCTGGAGTCTCATTGTAATCATTTTGCCCAGATGGATGTGCATAATAGCCACATCTCTTCTCAGAGATAGCTACCACCATTCGAGCAAATTGTTTCAGTTCTGCAATTTTACAGTTTCAACCTATTTTCTTTATTCAATAGAAGTTATTGTTCACTGGATATCTGTTGTTTTTCTTCGTATCTTTGTGTCATTGTATTTAGTCTATTATTCATTTCGTCCCGCTCATAAATCAGTATCACTCAATACCTTTTGATTGCGATCATTGACTGAATATTACACCTGAACTCAATAATCAAGTAATAGTCACCTTAAATATATCACTTTATCTTCCCCTCAAATATGTTTTAATATTTTGAAAAAAAAAAAATATTATTAAGAGTTCATTTATGTAATAACCACCTTAAATACTCAAACATGTCTTAATATTTTGCAAAAACATCAATGAGAAGAGTTTATTTGTAAGACTAATTAGAGGAGGAGTCTTGATCATCATTATCACTCCTTTCCTTTTTTAGTACTAAAAGGTAACTTTGTGTCATAAAAAAATTTATAGTTTAAGGGCTGATTTGTAAGACTACTTAAAAGGAAGAGTTGTGATCATCATTTTCACTGATGTATAGTTTAGGAATGATTTGTAAGACTACTTAAAAAGAAGAGTTGTGACCATCATTGTCACTACTTTCTATTTATAAATATTGTCCCTACTTTCTATTTATAAATACTAAAAGGTCTTCTTCATGTCATAATAAAATCAATAGTTTATGAGATCTAGCGTGTAAAGGTTCATCCGATTATCTTATTCTTTGTTTGGTCTAATAAACTAGAAACTTGAATAGACATAAATAGGAATAGCCATTCATATAAATATTAAAGAGCCACTTACTATATATGTTATTATTATACCTTTGAAGTGAGTGAGGAAAGGGGATGTTGAAGAAAATCTGGGTGGTTACATTGATCAAAGATACAATATTTTTTTATTAGTATAACTTTAAAGATGTTATATTTATACCTGTGAAGTGAGTGAGGAAAGGGGATGTTTGAAGAAAATCTGGGTGGTTACATTGATCAAAGATATAATATTTTGAGGATGTTGGAAGAAAATTTGGGTGGTTACATTGATTAAAGATATAATATTTTTTTATTAATATAACTTTGAAGTGAGGAAAGGGGACGTGAAGAAAATTTGGGTAGTTATATTGATCAAAATAAAAGTAATAAATTAGATAGTCCATGAATAATTAATAGAGAAGAATTTTGATGGTTAATTAAAATAAGATACATGGCAATTATAGGCAAGTGAACAATATTAAAATATAAAGAAATAGAAGGTTATCATTATGTTTGAGGATAATTTCAAATGTTTTTATGGGTTGTTGGTGCAACTCAATCAAAGACCCACAATCACTTGATAAAATGAGATCAATAATCCATAGTGCATAGGATGATCATCACCTCAACAATTTTCCATAATGCATGATCATCTTTGTATGGATTAAAATTTGTTGCTTATATGAACAATGTGAATTATAGAGAAAATTCTCTCTTTAATTCATTAAAGTTTAAATTGAAGTGTGATTCATATTAAAAGAACGAATAAAATTTTAAATAAAATGAAGAACTCGTTAAGAAAATTCACATACAGAGAGATTGTATCAAAAATGTTATACAATGGATAATATCTTTATTTGCTTTAGTCCATTTT
>WSFP011535563.1:0-11857 GCA_009831015.1 Picea engelmannii
AGAGTCTAATGGAAGAAGACACAGGAAGGAGCCTGTAACTATGAGAAGCCTGCAAAGAGAAGTGTAGATCTATAAGGTTGATAATGAGAATATTATTAAGGCTCGAGAAGAGATACTTGAGAGTCTGAATATGCTGCAGAGGCAAGCCAATAAATACTCTAGCAGAAAACAAGAAGCTAGTGCTAGGCATGTGACAACATTCAAATCCCATAGCAGAAGGGATAAGCATGGGAATGATAGGAAATCAAGGAGTATGAACATGCTGTATATTTTAACCTTGCATAATATTTTATTGAAAACATATTTTCAAAAAAATAACAAAAAAGATACAATGGAAAATACACACATTACACAAAGATTTTTCCCCTAGAAACCCAAACTAGAAAAACTTACATATTATATATTCATTCATAGTGATACATTATTTACAATGCAATATATATATGGGAGCCCATGGCATCCAAAACCATAACCTAATGACCTGGATTAGTCAACAACCCTAATTCCTTAACCAAAAATAGAAAACCATCAGTAAAAACCATGTGCCGAAAAACCACCCAACAATGGACATGAAAATCAAGGTGACACGAAAAATGAGGCAAAAATGCAACACGTTTCCTGAGGTAATTTTTTTTTATCAAGGGGGCTATAGACCCCCTAAAATCCCCAAAGGGGGGGCCTAGTGACCCCCCTAAAACCCCCTTGTGTGCCAAGCGCAACATGGTAGACACTAGAGCTAGTCGTGCAAAGAATATAACACATACCCAACATTCTCCCACCTGTTGTTTTCTTTGCATACATGGCGTTACAGTGTTACATAATCAACAATCCAAGGCAACAATGCCCATGGATCCTCTACACAAAGAGAACTTCTCAGTTCTCACATATTTTGTTAATGAATCTACAACATTCTTCAAAGTGTTCACCTTCATCAGAAACACTTTCTTTTCTTCAACCATGTCTCTCACAAAGTGATATTGAATATCAATATTCTTTGTCTTTGAATGATAAGCTGGGTTCTTTTCCATAAAAATTGCACTCTGACTATCACAATCTATCCTTTTAGCTTGTTGTACCAACCTAATACCTAAACATAATATTTGTAACCATACTGCTTCCTTACTTGCATGAGTGGCTGCCATGTATTCAACTTCTGTAGTTGAAAGTGCCACTACAGCTTCGTTGACGATTGAAATTGTCAACGAAGTTTTTCCCGCAAAGTATTGCTAAAGCCTATTATTATAAAAACTAAATAATACTAGTAGGTGAGACCCCCTTGAACTATTGGAGAGAAGATTTCTTCATTTTTTATGTTGAGATGATGTGCGACACGACTCACATGGTTGATGAAGATCTTGTGGTTATTGGTTATAAAGTGAGCTTATGAAGGGTTGATTCCTTATGTTACTACAACCTATGCTATTCATTAATGTCATTGTTGTCTGTTCTTATTGCACATGCATAACAAACATGGTAGTAAAATTACATGAAGGGCAGTTTTGAGAGACACAAAATACTAGAACAAATGCAAGGGAAGGGGACCTAGTTCTACAATATCACATATGAATAACTTAAAAGAAATGAGAAACAATTGCAAGGGGAAGATTTGAGAAATATCCTAACTATACTACATGCATGAAAACACTTGATGATTATTGTTAAGCCCTAGCTAGCAAGTAAATGGTTATGAAATCATTATTGAATTACATATTCAATATGCATATGGTTGAAATGTTGGTGGCGCATTTGGAAAGGTGATAATAATAATGGTTAATGGAATTAAGTGGCCGATATACATATGGTATGTTTGGATAGATTGAACGTCGGTGGCTCATTTGATAAGATGGTGAACGTTGATGGTTAGGCAATTTTGTTTGAGTTATACGATGTGAAATGGGATATGGTGATCGTGCTACTGATTTTAATGTGGTGATGGTTTCGATACATGTTTGATTAATCGTGTTAATGGAGAAATTGCTGGAATGCACTGTTGAGTTAATGAGATGTGGGTGGAGGCAACGTGAATTTACTGCACGTCACCTTTACCCCTCCTATTCGCCGCCACCCTAATTGGGCTATTGTTTGATCTTGCTACTGTGTTTATGCTCCAAAATTTTAGCAGAGAGGAACCACTTGAACAACTCTCGTTTTAAGGAATTCGATTAACATGTATGTCCTTTTTTTGGCCATTCCTGATTTCTCTCTGGTTATGAAATGATTATTGGCTCAGGTGTATGGGTTTGTATTTTTCCTAAGTGTTGCAACTATGTGAAATTTTGGTTCTTGAATGAAGAGTGGATGGTTCTTCCTATAATAATTTTTTAGTTCGTAGAGGTTATTGGTATTCTCGGTAATAACTCTATGTTACCACTACTAGTTTAGTTGGAGGGATTTCGTTTGAGTCTTGGGTGGATAAATATATTCACGCACTGTCACTAAATCCAGTCTTGGGTTTATGTTAATTTGAAACATGACTTTTTGCAGCATTGTTGTGGATTGAAGAAATGCATGGGCAGTGGTTGATTTTGATAGTTACAGATTGAAAATGGGTACTGTGCGTAAATTGTTATAAAAATCAAAGCATGTGTATGAAGGGAAAAAACCTCTTGCAAATTGTATAGTATGCCCACTATTTTGTGATGGCACTGTGTTGGACATTTGATTATGAACAATGAACTTGTTATATACACCGAAATTATTATTTAGTCAAGTGATGGATGGTTGATGCATCTCCTTTCACAGAGTGATTTATGGATCACTTAATTAATTCCATGAACACTAATCATCCTTCTTCCCTTCCATTATTTCAATTTCCGCTAATTAAAAACACCGTCACCTCCCATATTCCTTTTTCACTCTCTATTCTGAGATTAATTGCAGATAAGAGAATTTCTGTGTTAAAATGGATGAAAGTGGCAGTGTCTTGTGTGGATTGTAGTGAGGTTTTATTGGTTTTCTTTACAGTTGATTTTTGTTGTCATTGAGCAGTGACCATGCTTCTCCCCTTTCATTATATCATATTTTCGCTCAATACAAACTCCTCACATATCCCAGAACCCTGTTTCACCCCCCATGCTCATTGATTAATGGTAAAACAATTTGTATGGATTGGATTGCATGAGTTTGATACATTCTGAGCCAAATATACTTCATATTTTTAAGAGTTGTCATGTATGGTTATTTAAAAGACTATTTGCTAATCGATCAAGCATGCAGGATGAGTTTTTCAGTCGAGGAAGCCATGGCCGAGGAAACAGAGGTAGAGGTAACTGGAACTGATGCCCAAGAAGGCCCAGGTTCTCCATACATTTTGACGTTGATTCATAAGAGCTTGGCCAATTGTTTCATGCCAGATTATTTAATTGGATTGGGGAGGGAATAGTCCAAACTAGGCCCAGAAGTCCTCCTTTCCAATCCCTACAAGCATCCGGTATCCCTATACCTCCTCATGTCTCATTACAACCCGAGGTCCCTAAAAATGATGGATGGCAGGAGATTGTCCACCCGACAGTCTCCCAACATCGTGGCTGGCCCAACTTGTCCTTGTCTGCTCCTCCACCTTTGAACCCCATTGTCCAAGCTTCCTCTAGCCACTCACCAGTGAAACCCTCCCATGCTAGCAAGAGATTGAAGACTGAATCCCACCATGCACTTGATAAAGGAAAAGCCACTGCTGCCCCTTCCTCACCCTCCAGTGACTCTGATAAATCCGTGTCTTCCTGGATGCATTTGAGGGATGATTGTTCCCATCTGATCAACGAGATTAAGCCTAAAGGCTCTGCACATCCAAAGGAAGATTCAGGAAAATCAAGAGATGACAACAACAACCAAGGAAGGGTTGCATCTTAGACTGGGAAATATGGCTTTTGAGTTTTGTGTTATCTAGTGTTTTATGACAGTTGATTTCATGGATCTTTGGACAACATGTTTATTTTGGACATATGAGTATTAATTTTGAAATAATTTTAAATTTCATGAGTTTAAATTGCCAAAAGTGAATAGGTTGATGGGAGGCACAAAGAGTTGTATTTTTCTTAACTAATGGCTATGTTATGATTGTTATGATTATTATGAACTAAGGGGAGTTACAAGGGGTCCCACCTACTAGTTATTATTTATTTATGACCCTTATTATAATTATTACTTTCCCCCCTAACTAAAGTTAGTTGATTCTTTTAAATTAACTTAACTAATGAGTTGGTTCAACTACTTCAACCAATTCTCATTTGTTAAAATAAAAAAGAAAGGGCGAAACAAGGGAGGATAGAAGCAAAAGCATGCTAAGGTTTTCTCTTTGAGTTTATGCTAAGATAGTTTAGTTTTCATTCTTTCATATATTCATCACAACCTAATTCTCTTTTATGATATCATGGTCTTATTGTAGACAAAAATATTTAGGGCTGAATCAAATCATTCAAACACTTGTTCTTCAGAGGTGTTGATCTATCTTTGATAGTCTATGTAGACTTGTCTGTTTGTGAATTGATTTTCATGACTCATAAAGGCTATTGTGCAAATTCGAGTGGGAAGCAATCTGTGGCAAGATGATCCAGATTTTAGAGTTCGGTTTTGGTTTTCTGTCAGATTTCCTTTTGTATGTTCCATCGAGGATGTCTAAGTTTGACGTTGGTCAAAGATTTCTGTATGAGATTTTGTAAATAAAATGACTCTTGGTGAATTGGAATGAAATAAAGGATTGCTTTATGTCTCATCTATATTGATTATCATCTTGGTGTATTTACTTCTATTCTTACATTTATTTCAGCAACCGTTATATTTAGAAAATTACATAAAAAGTGAATTTCTAGCAAGCTTTTTGTTGATAAAAGACTAGCCTAAGCACTCGTAATTAATACTTGTGAGTTAGGATGTTATTTTTGTTGGATATAAACATAAGGTGATATTCTCGTCTACTTTGCTTTAGCCAAGCAAATTTTGAAAATGCTTGAGTAAGATCAATTCATATCTTTTCCTCAACATTTATTTGGTGACCATACTGGGGAGATCTTCAATATCTCTCTGGTTAAAATTTTTATATTCGATTTTTCATCGATACATTTTTTTCTTTTCTTCTGAAATTGATTCTTTGATTATTTTTCTATTAATGTCTATTCATGTTGCAAGGAAACCCAATATTGAGCCTGGTCTTCAAGACTATACCAACATTGCTTTAAACCTATTTAACACCATTCTAAACACTGCCAATACCAGTGCCAAACTTAACCATTCTTGGGCAGTGATTGAATGAGATATTAGTGCTCAAGAACAATTGGAGGCTAGACGTAGACAACCTAGAAATCATAAGTAACTTTTTCTTTCTTCAGTTTTTGCCTTTCTTTCATGCCCTTAGATTCTCATGCTTATAGAAGAAGAAGGGGCTTGTCACCTGAAATCAATCCTATTGCTGAAATAGGAAGAAGAAACATAGTGTTATCTGTCCAACAAAGTGACCTAAGGAGGACTTTATCTGATTCATCCAGCTCGTCTTTCTTTCCCTCATCTATCATCCACAAGATGGCATCTAGTGGTGGCTCTAGTGGCACTAGGAGTGCACCATTTTCCCAATCTTCATTGTCATCGGTGATTGGTAGCTTGTACAACCATCATATCCTGGTCCAATATACTACAAACCCCACCAAAGTCATCAAGAAGTATGGGATTTTTCAGTTCGAAGAGGATGCCACAACCACACCATGGCACGTGTCCTCTCCTCTTAACCTAGCACCTGCTACTCACCCACTTTTGAAGTTTAAAGAGCATTTGCCTAGATTTTCAGGAAATAACACTGTCAGTACTAATGAACACCTAGTGGCATTTTCTAATGCTTGTCATAACATAGGGGCTAATGACAATGACACTTGCATGCGCTTGTTCATCAATTCCTTGGAAGGAAAGGTTGCGACTGATTTCTTTGACCTTCCTCCTAAGATCCTGTCTACTTGGGTGGAATTGATCTATTGGTTCTGATCCACTTATGGGCAATGCAAAAGCCCTGCCGAGAAGTTAAGGGAATACAATAATGTCACTTATAAATATGGTGAGACCATCAAGTCTTTCAACTTGTGTTTTACCAAGTTGTACAATCAGATCCCTGAACTTATTCACCCTCAAAACCAAGCCACTTTCATGCATTATTACAATGCATTTCCTTCTCCCTACCGTCATAGGCTTGAGGAAAAATCCATTGATAATCTCGGTTCTGCCCTGCACACTTGCTCAGAGTATGAAGAATAGCTTGAACGAACTGGTCAACCCCAGGGAGAATCAGTTAGATAGACATATATGTCCGCTCTCTTACAACTAGTACAAGATATGAACAATTGTATGATAGCATTTGAGCGGAAGGGTACTGTCTCCCCTCTCACCCCTGGAGCTTCATCCTTTTCTGCACCCCCTTTTAGAAATCCGGTTGAAAACAATTTTTATCCTAAGGCTATCTTACCTCAGAGTTGGTGTAACTTTTATGAGGAGCACCATGAAGAAACCACATGTGAGGTAAAGAAGAGCGCCAGAGATAATATCTTTGTTAAAATACCAGAAGCTACTATCACTATCCTAGACTTTGTAGATCTAGAGGATGTCATGGTTATTAACACTAGGAACAAAGCCTATGCTCCCAAGGGTAAATTTGATCCTCCTCGCAATTCTTCTAGCTTGAGATCATCCTCAACCGCTGCTACGTCCCAGGTTCCTAAAATTCCTGAGAGTCAAAGAATCACTCCCCCTCCTCCCTCTTCTAAATACAATATCTTGAATCAATTGGCCAACATCAAAGCAAATGCAACCCTCCTAGACATGGTTTCCATCCCTGAACAACATATGCATCTGAAACAATTCATGGAAGGAAAAGCTTCCGTTGTAGCCAATCTTTCCGAAGAGGTAGACGAAGAGGAATCTTCTGTAAATAAAGTAGGTGTGCATAACTTTAGATACCCTATAAAAAAACCCCCCTTTTTATATTTCTGTAAAGATCATGTATAATATTTCCCATTGTTGCCTCATTGATGGTGGTTCAGGACCAAGTGTCATGTCGAAGATTATTATGGAAGAGATAGGCTTTTCATGTACAAACGAAAATGCCAGAAGAATGCTCTCCTATAATAGTCTACAACAAACAACCATAGGCGAGATTAAATATGTAAACTTGGTTTTATGCGCCCATCCTAAGATAAGGACAACCCTCAACATTCAAGTGATTGATATGCCTGTGAGCAATTATTCAATTATTTTGGGAAGAGATTGGAAAGCCATGACAGGTGGATACCTCTCACTCGACGGGACACATTTATCCATTCCTTGGAATGGTAAGAATATTATAGTCCTTAGAGAAGGAAGAATTTCACCCTACATAGAGAGTGTTCTGCAATCTAGCGTAAATTATATCGAAGAAGACGTAGGAGTGTATTCCATCTTTGATGAAGAAGACAATATTCCTCTGGAAGGAATTGATTCAGATGATGAATTATGGCGTATGCACTTTGATGGTTCACACTCTAACGAAGGTAACAGGGCTGGAATTATCTTGGTTTCCCCTGGAAGAAAAAATCATAATCTGTCATACAGGTTAGAGTTTGCTTGTTCAAACAATGCTTCTGAATTCGAAGCTTTGTTGTTAGGCATTGAGAACGCCATTAATCTTGGTTGTGGTCACCTTTTATTTTTTGGAAATTCTGAGATTGTTGTGAACCAGATACGTAGGACATGATCTCCTAGTGACAAGATGATGGAACAATACTCCCAAACTGTTTGGGCACTTGTCTTGAACCTTCTATCTTTCAACATCACTCATGTTAATAAGGAGTTGAATTCAATAACTGATCGGTTATCTGTCTTTGTAGCCTCTCCTACTCAACAACTCTTGCTTTGCTGGCCTGATTGTGCTTTCCAATCTTTGCATCATCCATACATTTCTAAAAATGAAGAATTCTGGAAGGACATCCCTAACGATGAGAGCATTTGTGCTGTCATTCAAAATGAACCTCTCCATCCTAAGGATATTATATATGTAGAAAATAATAAGATTCACGAGGGCTTGACTCATCTTGAGAGTTTATTTTCCTTGAGGGTTGTAGGCAATAAAGAAAAAAAGAAGGAAGAGGAGCTACAGAAGAAGGTGATTGAAACCATCCTCCTGAACATTAGGAAATTTGAACCATTAACCAATGTTAAATTAAAGGTCCAATGTTCTGGTGAAGAAGAGATGAGGGTCACTGGACTACTTGGTGAATCTCAAAAGGTTTTTGCTTGGTGTTATGAGGATATTCGTGGTTTTGATCTTGGTATTATTCAACATATCATGAAACTAGCTAGGCAAAAGAAATAATTTATTAACTCTGCAACAGAAGCACCCTTTCGAAGGGATTTGAGAGATTTCTTAAGGGCTGGAATGTTTTTTTCAGCCCACTCTGAATGGGTCTTGATTCATAAATCAGCCCTGGAGACCACTGATAATATCATAACTTGTATTTGTCTTCGAACTTTTAGGGAAGCGATTATGAGAAATCGCTTTCCCCCTCTCAATATAGAAATGTTTTTGCGATAGGTTGTGGAGTCACAGTTAAGACCCTTACTTGACAGTCTGTTTGGTTACAAGAGAATCAAGGTAAAAGGGGCAATTGTTCACAAAACTACTTTTATTACAAATTGTGATACCATGCCTTACAAATGCCAACTTTTTAGCTTACTTGATATAGGTACTTCTTTTAAAAAAACTATGCACTTGACTCTAGTTGAATTGGTCAGTATCCATCTTTATCTTGATGATCTAGTTGTGCGTGTCAAGGGACTGATGATTACATCATATTTCCAAGTGATAGGTACTTTCCAAATTGATTTTGTCTTGGATACTAATTCTTATATCTCAAAATATGTACAAGAGCAATTGTTTCCCTACAACACTAACAACCCTCGCTTGAAATATTGCAAGGAACCAACATAAAAAGTTCTAATGTTGTTTTGATTTTGCTGTATACTAGTAGCCTAGCTATGCTTTAAATTTTTGTGCTTCTTTTCTTTGCTTCATAGTACTTTGATTTATGCTTTCCAATTTAAGTTTTTTTTTCCTTGCTGTGCTTCATTTCTATCTTTTATTGCTGTTGTTTTAGTTCCGCATTTTACTTCTATCATGTTTTGGTTTCTTCTTATATTTTAATTAATTTGTTCAAATAGGATGTTGGATCAATTTTTCCACAATGACACTCTTGCAAAGCATTGTTAGTTAATAACAATCAAGCTTACACAGATGTTATGATGCTCCTCTAAAGGACACTTGAAATTGTTACATTTTTTTGCTGTTGTCCTGTAAACAGTTGGCTATCTCCCGCTTCTTCTTGCCATTTCTTCACCCATCTAGATTTTAAGAGCAAGTTTAAAAGGTTTTCCTCCTAAAAGTTGAGAGCAAATTCCAGTCAAATGATTATGCATACAGTGGTAAAACCCCTCATACTTAACACTTTTCATGAATTACTCCCAAATTCTAGGTCATCTTTCCATTAAATCCACTCACTTCCCCCTGTTGCATAATCAACTGAGTTTTGTTTTCTTGACCTGTTGTTTTGGTCCACGAAACCATGAATCCTGAGTTCTAAATCCGTTAAAAACAAATTTCCCTGGGGAGTCGCTTGTTTGTTGACGATTGAAATCGTCAACAAAGTTTTTCCCACAAAGTATTGCTAAAGTATATTACTATAAAAACTAAATAATACTAGTAGGTGGGACCCCCTTGAACTATTGGAGAGCAGATTTGTTCATTTTTTATGTTGAGATGATGTGCGACACGACTCACATGGTTGATGAAGATCTTGTGGTTATTGGTTATAAATTGAGCTTATGAAGGGTTGATTCCTTATGTTACTACAACCTATGCTATTCATTAATGTCATTGCTGTTTGTTCTTATTGCACCTGCAAAACAAACATGTTAGTAAAATTACATGAAGGGCAGTTTTGAGAGAGGCAAAATACTAGAACAATTGCAAGGGAAGGGGACCTAGTTCTGCAATATCACATATGAACAACTTAAAAGAAACGAGAAACAATTGCAACATGAAGATTTGAGAACTATTCTAACTATACTACATCCATGAAAACACTTGATGATTATTGTTAAGCCCTAGCTAGAAAGTAAATGGTTATGAAATTGTGATTGAATTACATGTTCAATATGCATATGATTGAAATGTTGGTGGTGCATTTGGAAAGGTGATAATGCTAATGGATTTGCAATGGTTAATGGAATTATGTGGCCGATATAGATATGGTATGTTTGGATAGATTGAAAGTTTGTGGCTCATTTGATAAGATGGTGAAAGTTGATGGTTAAGCGATTTTGTTTGAGTTATACGATGTGAAATGGGATATGGTGATCGTGCTACTAACTTTTAATGTAGTGATGGTTTCGATACATGTTTGATTAATCATGTTAATGGAGGAATTTATAGCATGTATTGTTGAGTTAATGATATGTGGGTGGAGGCAACGTGCATTTACTACACGTCACCTTTACCCTTCCTGTTGGCCACCACCCTAATCGGGCTATTGTTTGATCTTGCTGCTGTGTTTATGCTCCGAAATTTTAGTAGAGAGGAACCGCTCAACCAACTCTCATTTTAAGGAATTTGATTAACAAGTATGTCCTTTTTTTGGCCATTCATGATTTCTCTCTGGTTATGAAATGATTACTAGCTCAGGTGTATGGGTTTGTGTTTTTCCTAAGCGTTGCAACTGTGTGAGATTTTGGTTCTTGTATGAAGAGTGGATGGTTCTTCCTATAATATTTTTTTAGTTCATAGAGGTTATTGGTCTTCCTGGTGATAGCTCTCTGATACCACTACTGGTTTAGTTGGAGGTATTTCGTTTGAGTCTTGGGTGGATAAATATCTTCATGCATTGTCACTGAATATGGTCTCTAGATTTCTTGGGTTTAATGGTCGAAGGTTTTCTGTGTCACTATGTTGTGTTTCACTTCGACATTGGTTATTTCCACTGCTAAGGGCCAAAAAGTGAGTGTTCTATTCTTAACTCGGCCATGTCTTCACCTCAGTACTATGGTAGTTTGGACGAAGAACACAAGGGTTATACCCCATGTGGATTAAATAAATTTCCCGGCCAAATGAGAGCCTCACCCCTTTTTTGGCCTCCTGCCATGGATTGTTACCTATCCACAAATGAATCATGTCTCTCTTTGTGTGCACACCCTTGGCCTCGAAAGTTCCACCATTACGAGGAGTTGGCTCCGTTCCCTGGTGTTGGATACAGAGTAGACCCTTAACCCTCTAGTCTCAAATTTTGTAAAGGAGATTGTCGTGCCTGTCAAGTTTCTACGGGTTATCATGGATTGAATGTATGGTCGATTACTTATGAATACAAATTCGCCTAGTTGGTCGTATGGCAGTCCTGTTATTTTAGAATTTGGTTACTATATCTGTGATGATAAGAATAAACCTTTCATTGCCAATTGCACTTTCAAAAGATATAGCCACCTTCCTTATGTTAATATCTCAGTATTGTTACTGGAAAGGGCCTCTGCCCCGATTCGATTGGATGTGTGGGTATGCATAGCTACCACCATTTGTTCAGTTGATTGATTTTCTACAACAGTGGTGAATTGTTTGGTTGATATACAATCACTAGTATTGCACTAATAATTTTTGGATGATAGCTGGAATTGGTTACAAATGCTTGGTGTTGCTCACACATGTCGCGTTGTGTGTATGGTGTTTTGAAAAATGGATTATTGGGCATAGTAACTATGTTTTTTTTGGGGCTGAATGACTACTGAACTGGATGACTGTAGAAAGTATATCCACTGCATCCTTGTGGTTGTTGGTTGAATAAGCTAGAGTGTGCACATCATGGTC
>WSFP011535568.1:0-11856 GCA_009831015.1 Picea engelmannii
ACATACCACATCACCTCTTGACATCATCATCCACCTTTCCAAAAGAGTCACATCCCATAACTCCATCAATCCTTCTCCCTCATTCACTCATGGAAAGTCCCCTCACCATGATTTTTTCCCCCAATCGATAACCGCCACATCACCCATCTGTATCCCCCAGTCATTGTCACCTGCCATCTCATATTCTAAATGACCCGTTAGCCATTTATTACTAGATAAATTATCCGTTAACTAGCTGACCTATCCCCACGCCCAACGGATATTGGTTTAATAAAAATTACCCTCACTCTAAATTCCTTCACCATTTACCCACTCATCGCACCAGAGAATTTACCCTATTTTCTTCTCTATTACAGTCATTCCCCCCCATCTACAGTCACCCCCACTAATATTGTTTTATTTGTAGGTATTGTTACAGTAATGGTGCCAAAATCAAAATGAACAGAAGGAGAGGAGAATCTGGTTCTCCCACCTCATGTCGACCTCAACAGGATTCCACTGGCCGACAAAGACTACTTAATCACAGACACTAAGTGCGATTTTGAATTCGCAGACCCTCAATCACACCTTAAAGAAGTCTTCCTAGACCAGAGTGATGAAATTGGACTCTGGGAGTCCAACCTACCCCTGTATCTCTTCCCCCAGATTCACCATTTCCTAGAGTTCACCCTCAAGTGCCAATCCCACTATATTCCTAAGCAAAGAGCCATCGTATCTTTTTCCTGGGAAGTTCTCTTCCTCATCACGCTAGAAACCATCGACCAAATGATGCAAATATCCTGAGCCGACTCTGCATCACCTTTTAACCTTGAAATCATTATAGATTTATAATAGAAGATGACTTTTCCTCAAAGAGCTCAAATATTTGAGCTTTTTCTTCCACAATACACTCAACTCCCTGCTCCAAATCCCCCTTATCCT
Organism: Picea engelmannii; assembly: GCA_009831015.1. NCBI lineage: Eukaryota > Viridiplantae > Streptophyta > Pinopsida > Pinales > Pinaceae > Picea > Picea engelmannii. The sequence goes on from WSFP011535568.1 coordinate 922, forward strand.
TCCTCCATGTTGTCAACCAAAGGAAACCAGTTCATCATGTCCCTATGCACCTTGTTGGGTTATTATTTAGATCAATGGCTAGATGAACCCATTCTGGGATTTTTGTCTATTTTCTCCATCGATGAGAAGCCTACTACACAGTTCGCCTTCATCACATTCCTAGCGAACAATATTCACGAGCAATTTGTTAATTTCACCACAGAAGGCATGTTCCGGTATTCTTCAATACTTGCATACCTGTTCGTTTTCTTCCAAGTGGACAAATTTTCTTTTTCATGCAGAAGATGGATGGAGATGGCATACCCCATGCAGTAACCGCATGGACTTCCCTTCTTAGACACAACTCCATGGAATTTAGTTTCAATAAGCTCATCGATCAATTCTACCACCCATTGGTGAGTATGCTCAGTGGTAGACCTGAACCCAGGGTTAATCGTGAAGTTCAGAGGATCCTACATCTCTTGGATCATACAAAGACTGGTGATTGGTACCTGTACCAAAATCACACTGAGATCAGAGTCTATGGGTGCTATTTTTCCCCATATAAACTGCCCAAATACTTACCTGTCGGGATTTTTTCTCTGTAATACATGAGGTAGATGATAAAATCAAATGATATTCATTTTGTGTCTTTAAAGAAGAAGCAACAACTCATAATAAAAGGGCAGATTGGGTCTTTTATCTGCAACAATCAAGGCGCCGGAGAGGAAGTAGACAGGCTACTGAAGGAAATGAAATTCTTTATGAGTTTCACATGGCACTATGATTTGTGTGGGATCATTTCAAAGATGAGGATAAAAGCCAAGAATATCCCGTATGTCCATGAACCTAGGCCTGAGGTAGAAAAATTTACAAACCAGACAGGATGGGAACTAAACACTTTGGTTGAAACACAACAACAGGACCTCTCGGTCACTATATCACATACAAACACACCACAGGCTCCAAAGGAGAAAAGGCCTAGGTAGGATCTGTCACCTCCTATCATTGAAGTATCATTAGAAGAATTTTGACTGCATACCAAGAGGCCAAAAACCAGTCCAGCTCCTGACCCAGTTGGAGAAAAGGAAATTCCATCCACTACAGTGACAGAGGCTGATCGGTAGCTCCTCAACACAAGAAGCAAGTACATTATAACCATTGTGTTACCAAAGAAGACTACAGCTACTCCACCAATCAACCAACCAGGGAAGATAGGACCAAAGCTAAGCATCTTTGAGAAATATGACTTGATCAAGAAAAAGAATCAAACTCTGACCAACAACACATACACCCAATTCTGGAAGTAGACGTCGACTGCACAACATAGGATGCTATTGGCATTCGACATGGAGAAGAGAAGAATGCACATGGAATCTGTCCAAGCACAGGTGCTAGACCCAAAGGTAATCACCGACGATAAAAGGGAAACCTTTGAATTCCAGACCAAAGACCTGCATCCTTCTGATCAAATGGATTTGCACAGGAAAACTGGGGAAATGGTTTTCTCCACATTGGCACATGCTTCCACTACTGCCTCTAGGTTACAAGTGTCTATGAACAATGTCCAGACATAGTTGAATTTGGAGAAGATATCATCCTTTGCCAAGGAAAACAGGATCAAGACAATGGAGGAACTGGTCCTCAAGATTAGGTACAATCCCTCAAATGTGAAAGTAGTCAAGGAGATGATCAAGAATAAAAATGCAAACATAGCATCTTTGAGGAAACAATTGAAGCTGCCACCAATAGTAGACTCGCAGGGAAAGGAAATAGCACAACTGAAGGAGAAGGAAGCTGAGATGGAGAAGCTAGTGAAAGAGAAAGAGCAGTTGAAACCCATGGAATTCATTCCATTGAGTGAATTTCCACTCTCAGGAGTGAGCACAACATCACTAGCATAAGTCCCATCTGTGAATCCACTGACGTCTCTGGAAAAGATGATTGAATTGGCCAAATCTATAGAAGAGATGAATTTGCAGGAGACAAAGATTAGTAGGCTTAAAAAGGAGGTTGAGAACCTTCAGGAACTCAAATCTTCTTATCAAACCAGCTTCTCTAAGGAAAAAAAGGTGTTAGACCAGCTCAAACAAGAGTTACAACAGCTCCAGAAGTAAATAGTGGTAGGTAAAACACTGGCCGAAGTCAAAGAAATTTTCTGGACAGACATCACCAAGTCTATGAATGAAATATGGCCAATGATATAGATTATGTTTGAGCAAAATGAATTGGTGCAAACAAGTAAACAAGCCATCGATAAGATCATATCAGAACTAGGAGAGTTGCCCACACAGGCTAATTAAATCATCAAATTCTTGAATTCTAAAACCAGAGAGGAGCTGGAAGAGATGAGAATTGAGGATAGAACAGAGACCATCCTTGAGGTCAAAAGAGTCTTGACCAAGAGAGGACTGATGATACAGCTAGAAGAAAAGGTTCAAGCCATGGACCTAGGGGTGCAAAGTTTTTTCAGCAAGATTGAGGCCCTACAGAAGAAAGGTCTTCCTGGTTTGAAGGTGATAAATGACAAATTGATGATGCTCTGAGATTACAAAAGAGACTAGCCGATGTGTCTAAGGATAGTTCAAAATTTCAGGGATTCAAGGCAACATCACTGGAAAAGCATTCCTAGAAGCACTTTAGTTGGACATCAGCATTCAACATGAGATTCGGTATATCTTCATCACCAAGCCTACTTTTTCCACGTACAGAGATATGGATGAAGTCTACCGAAGGTTACTGAAGATTAGCGTTCCCAGTCATCTTCGATGGGAAGAAATTTGCGACCTGATCAAGTAATCGATGAGCTGTCCTAGCCCAGTCAGTTGTTCAGTCAGACGAGGTCATGTAGAGGCCTCACCAATGGTCCAACTAGAAAACAACATGCAGTTGCGATCATCAAACAGTTTTCTAGATTTTTGTAATTTTTTAAGCTAGTTAGGCTAAAAATAGTTTTACCACGTCCTGATCTTTAATGATAGGATCGTTTGTAATTTTGGGTTATAAATACTTCACTTTTCGAAGTATTGAGGGTTGATCTTTACACCCTGCGAGCTATCAGACTATAATATTTTTCAAGAGATCTTCCATTAATACAAAGAGGTATTTTTATAGGATTCTTGCGTGTATTCACTGGTGATGTTTTCCTTTCTAAGTTAAATGTTACTCTCGCTTAGTTATCACATTGTTTGCCAAAACTAATCTTTGAAAGTAATGAACATTGTAGGATTTATCTTTGTATACCATGTTTCTGACTTTAAAAGATTTTAGTGTTTCATGTTCTGATTTTATGATAAAGAAATTCTTAATTGCTTCTTTGTTGTAATTGACTTTCTCGCCTTTTTCTACTATTTCTCATTTATGCTACTAAAAGAATCCAGCGATTACATTATCTCGCCCTGTGAAAAGTTTCTTTTCTTTATGGTTTAGATTTTATTTCATGATACAGACCCCATAGCCCGATGGATATGTAAACTCTCTCATCCAACCCAACGAAAACTACAACAAACAAAACCAACATATTTTATTTACCTAGCCTAATATTTTAAATTTGAAACATATCTAAATCATATAGAGAGATCCCTCTCTGAAGCTGGTAGGGATAGATCCTAGCTTCGAAGTGGTTGGATAAAGTTACCTCCCATAAATTTCTTCTTTTCTAACAGCCTATAGGAAATTTACAGAGCGATAACATAGTGGCGACTCCACTGGGGAACAGAACCGAACAAATTTTAACCTCACATCTTCTTTTCCCTAGAAGAAAATTTTTCTTATGAAATGTTGCAAATCTAAGAAGGAAGTAATGTTTAGAGGTTGTTAAAAACCTGTACATATTATTTTCAGATTCATAAAACTAAAAAGTATATATATATAAATCAAAAAGAAATCTGGCTCCCAAAATAGCTTATACTTGATTTCACCCGGACCCGTAACCTATGATAGAAACAGATAATCCAGAACAATTGCTCAGGAAAAAGGCCATTGCTAAAGGTTCAGTAAGACATAATCCCCTTTAGAAGTCCCCTTCTCTTCTAGAGAAGCTTGTTGCCATTCAGGATCTTGACTTTGACATCTTTTTTGAACAAAGCTTGTTTAGAAAAAAATCTGATAGCTTTGTGGCTGAAACCATCCTAGACCCATCTGTCTTGCAACCCCAAACTCCTAAAGTTCTATCTCCCACTGCTAAACCTCAAACCACTCACTCTGCACCAGCTAGCCCCTCCTCATCCTCGTCTTCTACCACCACCCCACCTATCATCTAGTTTGTCATCCCGCCTACTCCACCTACCATGGCAGCTAGATATGCTCCCTTGGTGTTGTCTGCACCCCTTCATGCTATGCCCTAGGAATATCAAACGAGATTTCCACAGTTCGATGGAACAGGACCCTTGAGCGCACAACAACACGTTGATAAAATGAATGATTATTTTGATCTGCAGGAAGTAGACAAGGCTGGCGTTCAAATGAGATTGTTTCCCAGAGTTTGACAGGTGATGTTAAGAAATGGTATAAAGGTTTACGTGCTGCCTAAGTGCTCAACCTTACCGCATTCCAAAGAATTTTTCTAGACAGATGGGAGGTAAAGAAAAACCCTCTCCAAATATCGTCAGAATACAAAAACATCAGAAGTAATCAAGGTGATATAGTACAAGATTACTACACTCATTTCAATAACCTATACAATGCAATTCTAGCCAATATTAAACCTCCACAAGGTTTGGCATTGATAAAATTCCCTGATGGTTTTGATGTCAATATGTCGTATCAATTAAGGGAAAGAAACTCCACCACCCTGGAGGATATGCAGAAAATTGCAATAAGTGTGGAGGCCAACTTGTTGGCAAAAAGGGAATGATAGAGGACAAAGAGGAGAGTCACAATCAAAGAGGAACCTTCCACATCAACCTCTAATTCCAAATTGGATTCCTTGATGAGAAATGAAAATAATGATGGAGAGACTTATTGTATCCGAAAGAAATCCTCCCATAGAAAACCCACCATCTCCTCAAATTCAAAATCCTAACTTTAGAAGAAACCCTCCTCAAATCAGATAGAGAGATCCTAGGGATCAAAGGGAACATATAGGTCTTGATCAACAGATCAGACCTCCCCTAAAAGAAAATTATGCCGATGAAGGAGAGGAAGTAATTGAAGAACTCGAGGATACTCACATAAACCTCATGGGAATTCACAATAACGAAGCTATTTTCCTTACCCAGGAAGAACAAGAACTTTTTCTCCTCAATCAAACAAAAGTAAGTGAAGAAGCTAAAGACACCAAACAACAGGCATTTGAAAATGCTATTTTGGAGGTACACCAATAGTACAATCTGTGAAGTAAAAAGACAGATGAAATTTCTCCAAAAAAGGTGACCGAAACAAAGAAGATAGTCAAAACCCAAAAGTCCTCTAAGATTTCTACCAAGAAGGGTAATGTTGAAGTTCTAGCAAAAAGAAACCTTACTATTCTGAAAATATCATAGCAGTCTGAGGTTTCGTCAATTAACCCACCAAATACTTATGTCCAGAATATCGTGGTGGACAAATCAGAATTGTTGAGCCAAAGTAGAGCACCTACACCTTTCATCCTCTAAGGGGAATTAGCCAAAGTAAAAATTCCCATTCCCCTTTCCGAGTTGTTGAGCAAAGACGCTTACCATTCACAGGAGATTAAAGTGCTAACCATTGAACCTGATATAGGCACAAAGGCTTTAACCGTTGGATCAACAAATCATTCATATACTGTAAACCTTACAGATGACCAACCCAAACTCCTATTCAGACCAGAAGTGGATGGTCAAACCAACAATGGTGTTGTCACTCCTTTTTACATCAGTCTTAATTTACATGACCTGATTCTGCATAATGCTATATTAGATTTGGGTGCTTCCCATAATCTGATGCCTAAAGCAGTGATGGAAAAACTGGGACTTGAGGCTACCATACCTTACAAGGACTTACACTCATTTGACTCTAGTAAAGTTAGATGTATCAGTTTGATCAAGGATTTGTGTATCACACTGGTTCAGATTCCCGCAAAAAGCATGGTCATGGATGTTGTGGTTGCAGACATTCCCCCAAAATATGGTATGTTGTTGTCCTAGTCTTGGGGGACCAAGTTGAAAGGTACTTTGCAGTTGGATATGTCATATGCCACTGTCCCAGTTTATGGTCAATAGAGAAGACTATACAGAGAAACACTGATGAAGTACATGGTGAGAAGCCAAGAAAAACCACATAACTATATTTTGTACTATGCACTTTCTGAACTAGACTCCTTCATCCTATACAACGATGGTGATACAAGAGAACAAATCGTTCAGCTGGAAAAAGATACATCTAGTCCAGATGAAGGCCAAGAAATCATTGAGGCAGAAAGAAAGAAAAATGTGATAACTGAAGAATTGCCATCGGATTTCTGGAGCATGAAATTTGATGGAGCTGTAAGCAAACAAGGAGCTGGAGCAGGAGTTTGGTTTCACAATCATAGATCTAGGTATTCAGAAAACCATTCTTACAAATTAAATTTTCAATGCACTAAAAATATTGCCGAGTATGAAGCCTTGATGCTCGGTCTGAAACTTCTAAAGAAGGTTGGTGCTAAAAAAATTATGGTAAGAGGTGATTCCGAATTAATAATAAAGAAAATTAAAGGTGAGTATGCAGCAAAACATCCCCATCTTAGAGCTTATAGGAATGCTATTTTAGATGCCCTTAAATGTTTCACTGAAGTTGATTTGCAGGTGATCCCTAGGGGACATAATATTTTGGCAGACGGGTTAGCTACGTCAATAGCCACATGCAAGATACCTTTTTGTTCCACTTGCCCATACACAGTGGAGGTGAAATACAGACCAACTGTTCTAGACAACATCAGGTATTGGTAGGTATTTGGTAAGGATGATCAAATTGAAGATTTTCTGCAATGTAAAAATGATTTCGAGTGTACAAACATAGATTTAGAAAATGAAGATGAAAATGTAAAAAGACCTGATTTTGGAAATGATAGTGTAAATAAGATAGATTCAAGAGAGTTAGGTGATGATGAGATAGAAGTTGATGTTTTTCATTTGAAAAGTAATGTTTTACCAAGGGGTTTAGTTCCTTTAGAGGACTTATTTGATTTTAATGATGTAGCTAAAAAACCAAAAATTGAAGCCAGTGGTCAAGAAGTAGAAGATTGTAATATAGGGACAGAAGAGAAACCAACGATGGTGAAGCTTTCCAAATCATTACCCACTAAGAAGAAACTCAAATACATTGATCTTTTCAAGGAATTTTTAGATGTATTTGGCTGGGGTTACGAGGACTTGAAAGCTTATGACACCAGCATCATACAACATAGGATTCCAATAAAAGAAGATCAAAAGCCTTTCAGACAAAAACTTAGGAGAATCAATACCAAGCTACTTCCCCTGATAGAAAAATAAATCAAAAAAATGTACGATGCTAAAATCATAATCTCATTACGGTTTTCCAAATGGGTTTCAAATTTGGTCCCAACACGAAAGAAATCCGGAGAAATCAGGCTTTGCATCAATTTCTGAAATCTGAATAAGGTCTCTCTGAAGGAAAATTACCCATTGCCAAAAATGGACCACATATTACAAAGGGTAGTCGGATCCAGTTGAATCTCTTTACTAGATGGGTTCTCGAGTTATAATCAGGTCCTCGTTCACCCAGATGACCAAGAGAAAACCCTTTCACAACATCATGGGGTACTTTCATTTATGTGAAAATGCCTTTTGGTTTGATGAACGTTGGGGCCAATTTCCAAAGGGCGATGGACATCACTTTTGTGGAAGAACTCAGCAAATTTATTGTCATCTATTTGGATGACGTAAATGTGTTTTCCCAATCTGATGACGAGCACTTACGACATCTCAGATGAGTTTTTGAGAAATGCAGGAAATTTGGGATTTCTTTAAATGCTAAGAAGAGCCTTTTCAGATTAGAGGAAGGTAAACTACTAGGGCACATAATCACTAAGGACGGAATTAAAATAGACCCCAATAGAATCGAGGCCATTCAAAAATTAGAACACCCAAGGAACATCAAAGAGTTACAGTCTTTTATCGGAAAAATAAACTTTCTGCGAAGATTCATACCCAACCTGGCTAATCTTCTCAGAAACATCACAAACATGTTAAAAAAGGACACCAAAATAAAATGGGACACCAAGTCTAGGCAGTCTTTTGAACAAGTCAAACGCGCACTCACGCAGGCCCCAGTCTTGATCAGTCCTGACTTCACCAAAGATTTCTATCTTTTTTCTTTCACCTCTAAACATACCATTGCAGCAGTATTACTATAGAAAAACAATGAAGGGTATGAACATCCCATAGCCTTTTTTAGTAAATCTTTAAGAGATGCTGCTTTGAATTATAAAATAATGGAGAAACAAACTTTTTCCTTGGTGAAAGCCATAGAATATTTTAGAGTATACATTCTCCATTCCCACACCATTTCATATGTTCTAAATGTGGTATTAAAAGACAAATTAACCCAGGACAATCCGGATGGCCAAAGAGGAAAATGGATTGCTATCATTATAGAGTATGACATAGAGATTAAGCCTACTAAACTAATTAAAGGTCAAGGTCTAGCAAAGTTAATGGCTGAATCAAATTTCCATGTTCTTGACATTAATTTCTTAGCTGCAGTAGATGAACAGGGTGAGTAGGTGACTCCAAGCGTGAGAGAGGTATTTCTCAACTCTCCATGGTACGTAGACCTGATATTTGTTTTTAATAATTTACAATCTCCCCCTAGTCTGACCAAGACTAAATCTAGGTTTTTGAAATTGAAAGCATTAAAATTCTATATTCCAGAAGGAAATCTGTATTGGAAAGATCCTGGAGGTATTTTGTTAAATTGTCTATTGAAGGATGAAACTGACAAAGTATTGTAGGAGTTTCATGCATGAGACTATGGTGGTCATCTAAAATGGAAGGCCACAACCAACAAAATCCTTAGAGCTGGATTCTATTGGCCAACTCTCTTCGCTAATGTGCATCATAAAGTGACTTCATGTCATCAATGTCTATTGTTTGAAGGAAAAAGGAAACTTCTTCCCCTACCCCTGAAACCAATCTTCGTTGAGGCCCCTTTCTAGAAATGGGGATTAGACTTCATTGGGGAAATACATCCTCCTTCTTCGGGCTAGCACAGGTGGATTCTTACTGCCACAGATTATTTTACAAAATGGATTGAAGTACTACCAAGCAGGCAAGCCACTAATTCTATCATTATTAACTTTCTTGAAAATAATACCTTGTCTTGCTTTGGATGTCCTAGAAAGATGATAACTAACAATGCAACTACTTTTCAATCTAAGAAACTCATAGATTTCTGCAACCAGTATCATATCAGTTTGGGTCATTCCACAACTTACTACCCTCAAAGAAATGGACTAGCATAATCATTAAATAAAACCCTTGTAAACATTATCAAGAAAACTTTGTAGGAAAACAAGAAGTCGTGGCATAACAAGTTGGTTTTCGCACTATGGGCCGATAGACTGACCACCAAGAGGTCAATCGGTATGTCACCATATCATCTAGTCTATGGCACAGAAGCAATTTTTCCCACTTCCTTAGGAGTCCCTGTCATGAAATTGCTGCAAGACATGCAATCCAAGCCAAATAACTCCCAAAGAAGGATCAACTAGATGATCCATTTGCAGCAGTCTAGGGAAGAAGTATACAACAAGACCTAGGTAGTCCAAGAAAGCATTAAGAATATTTTTGACAAAAGAACCAAGGAAAATGATTTCAAGATAGGAGATTTGGTGTTGAGATGGGATTCCCGAAATGAATACAAGGGAAATCATGGAAAATTCGATATTCTGTGGAAGGGACCATACATGATTCAAGCATTCAGAGGAAATAACGCTTTCTTGCTAAACAACAGTGATGGGATGAATCTGCCAGGAGGACCTATAAATGGCAGAATGATGAAGAATTATTCATCGCCTCAGTAGAGACCTGAAGTCACACTTTCCATTGTACAAACCATTTTTTATTTTTCTTGCAAGTTTTTGAGTGAATAACTTTGGTCAGTTGGTTGAAGCCCAAAGAAAAGGCCCTAAGCCGCTGACCACTATTTTCCATTTTTCGAAAATAAAACCAATCAAGAAACAAAGGCAACTAGGGAGGAAGTTTCAGAACATTAGGAATTAGGATTCTTGTCACTTCACGAGTACCATCCCCAAGTGGAGCCGTTGTTATCACCCTATAATTTATAGGATCAACCAGTGACTAGAATGTTATCTCTCTAGTGTTTTTTGTTTGTCAAATGATTTTTCATTCTGCAAATAATTTGAGAAAAGAAAGAAAAGAAAGAAAAAGAAAAAGAAAAAGAAAAGAAAGAAAAAGAAAAAAGAAAAGAAAGAAAAAGAAAAATAAAAGAGGGCATAAAAGAATTTCAATAAGAGCCCCATGCAATAACAGTGACTTGGTCCATGCCTTTCAAGCATGGCCAAGTTCTTTTAAATTGATGTTGATAGGAATAGTGAATAAGCTTGGCTAAACTGTTTAATATTAGCTAAGTGATCTAGGTTAGTTAGTGAATAAATCTAGCCATACTGTCTAATCTTGGTCAGATAGACCCAGGGTAGAGTAAGTTCTTAGCCCTACAATTTAATCTGGGCTAATCATCATAGGAAGTTAGGTTAGAACATAGGCTAGTTTTCTTTACTTCAATAAAACCAACTCGATGATCAATGTTGGACCATGTTTTGAATGCTCAAAAAGTTGTTTTCCTAACCCCTTGGTGATGTAAAGATGTAAAATCTTGGGAAAAACCCATGATATGCTCTTATCCTAAGTTTTTCAAGGCGCATATGTTTTCGCACCCACATTTATGCACCACTCATGTATCAACAGCCCAAATGATCATGCCTAGATCTATGGTGGACAAATATTTTCAGACCCCCCCAGACTTTCTACCTTTAAC
>WSFP011535569.1:0-11856 GCA_009831015.1 Picea engelmannii
CTACTTGATTGTAACATATATATGAAAGCTATTTGCTCTCTTATTTCATTGATTGAATAAAGACATATAACCTTACTCAAGTTATCTTGGTTTCTGTGTGTGCTTGATTTTCGTTACATGGTATCAGAGCGAAGTTAGGGCCATGGATTCTGGGAGCACGTGAAGACCTAGGGACTACTGCCGGCAGTGATGGATCGAGGGATCGCCAGCGTAGCACACTTAAGGAGCCAAAAGGGTTTCGGATCAGCCGGAGCCGGGTTCATTTTATTTTTCAATTTTAAAAGCCAGATTGAAGGTATTTTGCCATTATTTATCTGCTAAGTTCAATACTTTACGATCATCTATGGCTACATTAACCAACATCATGTTGGAAGGAAACCAAAAGTTCTCTGGGAAGAACTACAATACATGGAAGCAATGCATGTTGGCCATTTTTCTGTACCAGTACCTGTCAGATGTTGTTATGGGCACAAGTCCTCGTCCCATGGTTGTAGGTAAATACCAAGACAAGTTTGATGGCCAAGAAAGAGAGGCCATGATGCTGATCAAATTGTCCGTGACAGATGAGATGATACCTGAGGTTCAGAATGGGAAGACTGTTGCAGCGATATAGAAACAATTGAAAGAGACCCATGAGATTTCAGATAAGGGTCGAGCATTGTTTTTAAAGAATATGTTGTTATCGATCAAGATGAGTGAGGGTGCCTCTCTCCAAGAGAACTTACTCAAGATCAAGGACATCCGAGAGCAGTTGGAGGCCATTGGTCAGAAGATGGCAGAAGAGGACATGGTGGTGATCACGCTGAACAGCTTGCCAGGGTCCTACAAGCACTTCATTAAGACCATGAACATCATAGCTATAGACGTTGACCTGAAGTTTGGAGAGATATCCAATAAGATCTTGCAGCAAGACAGGTGGAAGAAGCAATTTGGGAGCAGTAGTGAGACAAAGGGTTCAGAATAGGCCTTTGCAGCCAAGGCTAAAGGAAAAGGAAAATGGACAAGGAAACCTGGTCCATGAAATGATGAGGATGCCACCAAAATCCTGAAGACCATCACTTGTCATTACTGTGGCAAGACTGGCCATATGAAGAAGCACTGCAGAAAGCGGTTGGCAGATCAGAAGCATAACCACGGAGGGTCTCAGTAGAAGGCCCATGTCATAGAGAACACGGAGGAGAAGGAGGCAGCCTTCTATGCCTTTATGGCCTGTACACAAGCAGAGCAGTCCAAGTCATCTGCTTGGTTTGTTGATTCAGGCACATCCAGGCATTTCACCAATCAAAAATATTGGTTCACAGAGTTTACACCTAGTCCATCCAAAGACTCGGTGATCTTCGGTGGAGGTGAGGAGTATAATATAGTCGGCAAGGGGAATGTTCAGATTTTTTTTGGAGGAAAGATGCTTATGTTTCTCAACGTCCACTATGTGCCAGGTATGGAGCTTAATTTGCTCTCAGCTAGTCAGATTATGAGGCACTCTCCTCACTTGGATGTCAACTTTAGCAATCACAAGTGTTATATCGTTGACAAGAATACCAAGAAGATTGTTTCTCTTGGTGTGGAGGACCATGGTCTGTTCATATTGGTGGATATTGGGCAGGATAGAGATCATGCACTGGCAACGAAGAGTGCATCATACATCTGCACACTATGGAATCAAAGGTATGGGCACCTCAATTTTAACTACCTCTCTCAATTGGCATGAGAGAAACTGGTAGATGGACTTCCATACATTCAGCAGAAGATTCAGGGAGTTTATGGAGCTTGACAGGAAGGGAAGAAACATTGAGCGCCATTTGATGAAGGAAAAGCTTGGAGAGTGCAGAGGGTCCTTCAGTTGGTTCATGCAGACGTATGTGGACCAATGAACACGACATCAATCACTGGTGCCAGGTATTTCTTTATGTTTTTTGATGATTTCAGTAGGAAAATGTGGGTGTATTTTTTGAAGTTGAAGTCTGGCATGTTTAAATAATTTCAAAACTTTAAAGCATTAGTCGAGAATTAGTTAGGTTGTCATATTACCTCTCTTAGATGTGATAATGGTGGAGAATTCTGCTCCAAATAATTCAATAATTTTTGTGCTAAACATGGGATCAAGAGACAATACACCACGCCCTATACTCCACAACAGAATGGGGTGGTTGAAAGGTGAAACCGCACTATCACAAAGATCTCCAGATGTATGTTGCATAACATGTGTGTTCCTAATAGTTTTTGGGCAGAGGCAGTGTTCACAACAATGTACTTGTTGAATAGATCTCCCACGATGGCGGTAAAGCAGAAGACTCCAGAGGAAGCATGGTCTGGAAGAAAGCCCAAAGTAAGTCACTTGAAGGTCTTTGGTTCTACTGCTTACACTTTGATTCCAGCTACGAAACGAACCAAGTTAGATTCGAAGAGTAAGAAGATGATGCTTACAGGGTACAATGACACCCATAAAGCTTACAGATTAGTTGATGTTGACACTGATAAGGTGAGATTTAGCAGAGATGTTGTTGTTGATGTGGAGGTTGGACCCTTCCATACTCCTCCCGCATTCAGAGTAACTGAGAAACCATAAGTCATTGAAGATTCAGGTGTCAAGCTTCCGATAGCTCCACCTAAAGGGGGGAAAGATTATGAGCATGATGATGAGGATTCAGAACAGGATGAGTCTCCTAGGTCAGTCAGATCAGTACATTCTGAAGCAGGAAGCCCAAGTCATGGTGGCAATACTAACTTGGCAGCTAGGGATTCTAAAAGACCCAAGTGGTGTCACAACACCATTGGAGATGTTCAGATAGGAGAGATGATCAAGGGAAGATCATCACGAGGTAAAAGTAAACAACATACTGGCACAGTCAACTTTGCTCTTATGGCCAATATTCAGGAGATCTATGAGCCTCAGGTATTCAAGGAAGAAAAAGGAAGACCTGAATGGGAAAAGGCCATGGAGGCTGAACATGAAAGTTTGATGAAAAATCAGACTTGGGATCTCACAGCTCTTCCATCAGGGAAGAAACCCATTGGCTGCAAATGGGTGTACAAGGTCAAGTACAAGGCAGATGGTACACTTGACAAGTACAACGCATGGTTAGTTGTGAAATGATTCTCTCAGTGAGAAGGCATTGACTATGAGGAGACTTTTGCTCCTACAATGAAGATGAGCACTATTCGTCTTGTTCTAGCCATGGTAACACAACAAAGCTGGAAGGTCCACCAGATGGACGTGAAAAGTGCCTTCCTCAATGGAGATTTGAACGAAGTGGTATACATGTACCAACCAAAGGGGTTTCAAGTTGCATGGAAGGAGCATCTAGTTTGCAAACTAAAGAAGGCTCTATATGGTCTGAAATAGGCATCGAGGGCGTGGTACATCAAGATTGACAGGTATTTGGTTCAACAAGGGTTCCAGCAGAGTCCTTTGGATTCCAACTTATATGTCAAAAGAGTTGGTAATGAGATCATTCTTCTGTTTGTTTATGTGGATGATATCATTATTACAGGTAGTGAGGAAGATGCAATTACATGGATCAAATCCAACATGAGCAAAGCATTTGACATGACAGATCTAGGCCTCCTACACTATTATTTAGGTGTAGAAGTTTGGCAAACAGGGAGCATCATTTTTGTCTCACAAGCAAAGTATGCCAGGAGTTTGATGGATAAGTTCAGGATGGAGGATTGCAAAATCTCCTCTACACCTATGGAGAAAGGGTTGAAACTTTCAGCCAAGACTGACTCAAAGGCAATCAGTGAGTCACTATATAGACAGCTAGTGGGTAGCTTGATATATCTTACAACCACTAGACCTGATCTGAGTTTCGTTGTGAGCTTCATTTCCAGATTTATGACAGCACCAAAAGTAGAGCACTGGACAACAATGAAACGAGTGTTGAGATATGTGAAAGGGACACTTGACTTTGGTATTCTGTACAGCAGGAGCAAAGACCCAAGGTTGTGTGGGTATATAGATTCAGATTGGGCAGGTTCTGTTGATGAAAGAAAATCCACCTCTTTATATGTCTTCAACCTTAGCACGAGTGAAATCACATGGACCAACAAGAAACAGCATGTAGTCACCCTTTCATCGACAGAAGCAGAGTATCGAGGAGCATTGAAAGGTGCATGCGAGGTAGTTTGGCTCAGGAGGATGTTATCAGATATGCAGATGTAGCAGAGAGAGCCTACACCCTTGTTCTGTGACAATCAAGGGGTAATGAAACTTGCCAAGAATCCAGTCTTCCATGAGCATACCAAACATGTTGATACACACTGTCACTTCATCAAACAACTTGTAGAAGATGGAACTATTGAGTTGCAGTATTGTCCTACAAAGGATCAAATAGCAGAAATTTTCACCAAGTCTTTGGGTCCCGAAAAACATGTAAAATTTCGAAAGAAACTTGGTATAGTGAGTAGATTGACCATTAAGGGAGGGTGTTAAATTAAATATTAGTTTATAATGGTCAATTAGAAATTAGACTTAGGCATTAATAAAGTCAAAGTGACTTTAGGTTAATTTATTTGCTTTTAGGTCAAATATTTGCTTTTAGGTTATATTTTCACTTTATCCCACATTCATAAAGTGGTTTGACTCTACTTGATTGTAACCTATATAAGAAAGCTATTTTCTTTCTTATTTCATTGATTGAATAAAGACAGATAACCTTATTCAAGTTATCTTGATTTCTGTGTGTGCTCGATTTCCATTACACCTTGAAAGCGAAGTGGGACGAGGAAAATGCACAGTTGCTAGCAGAGCAAATTGAAGTACAGGAAAGGGTTCACAAAGAACTTCTCTGTGACGGTCATAGAAGTGAAGATGGAAGACCATCTCCCATAGCAGGTGACCCAACTAGAAGAAGTAATCCAGCAACTCCAACAACGCATCACAGATATGGAGCTCCGCAACATGCCCGAGACCCCCCAAGAAATAAGAGATCTAAGAGAGGCCACTGCTTGAAGCGCAGTTGGCCGATTAAAAGCCTTTGCCTTGGAATGCAAGAAGTTGAGCGCTAGAAGCGCCCAGACTTATGAAACCCTCACAGAGAATCCAGAATTGCAGACATTGGAGGCATAGCTTCAAGAAGCAAAGAAGCATGCAGACACGCTACAGGCGCAGATAAAGACTTTGACCCCAGTCGAAAGAGTGAAGAGGTTCGCAGAACAACGCACAACCCAACAATAGGTACATACGCTGCAAAGTAAAGTGATGGAAGTCTCCCAACAAATTCAGCCAATCCAAGAAAAGGCATGCCAGCGGTTCGCTGAAATTGAAAGCCAGGGAGATGAACTCGAACAGGTTGTCATCACTGCAGAACAACACCTAGAAGGACCACTCAATGACACAGTGATCCAGGAATTCACTGAGCAAGAGGTTGTCGCACTACAACAGGTCAAAGAAACTCAAGCCAAGCTCGAAGCATTCGAGGCAGAATTGATCAGACCAGAGTGACTCGGGACGAGTCGCAGGTGAGTGTTGGGGGCCTATTGGCCCTTGACCAAGTTTTGAAGAATACTTGGTCATATTTGACCATTTTTGGGACTTTGATAGCTTGTCAAAGATGGAGCGCAACGCGAAGCGGAAATTAGAGAAACTAGACCTATTTTTGGGTCCCTTTAGGGTTTTGGCTTAATGTAATGGGAAAGGGATGTCAGCCCGTGGGTTCACACATGTTTAGGCCCATTTTTGTAATCTCTAAATAGATACTTAGGCAATGTAAGAAAGGAAAAAGGGGAGAGTAGTACATCTATGTGATGTATAGTTGATGGCTTAGTGCTAGGACTGGATCTGTGTGATCGGATGTATCTTATAAATGCTCTATGCATGATTGTGAGAAGCTCGCAAGTTGTTTTGTGCTAAACTACAAGGAAGAAGGATCTAGCATGTTGCGTAGATCTTCTGTCCTGTGCAAAGCAAGGATTGTTGAAGCTCTGTGTTGTAATTGCTTGACTAAGCTAATAAAGAAGAAGATCTTGTGGACATAGCCCTAGGGTGGGGGTGAACCACGGTAACTGTGTGTATTGTGCTCTATGCTTCATCCTAATGTGTTTATCTCCTTCTTGGCTAAGTGCTTGATGTGATTAAATAGATTTAGTTATGCTTTATGCTTCTGAGATATGAATGAATGTTAGATATGATATGTAAGATGCTTAGTGCTTGATATGTTGAACCTTATCTATCTTGTTGTGGCTAAGTTCTAAATGATCTTAGATCTAAGTACTCACTGCGATACTCTGTGCTATCTGCGAAGTGATGTAAGGGTTGAATATTGATGGATAAACCCTGCTAGATGATTTCTAAGTGCTATAATCACATATCTGTGTTCCAGCTAAGGTTGCAGACATATGAGTCCTGCAACCACCCCTGCCTCTACCTCAGGTGAGACTTCATCTACTTCACAGGTGTTGTCGAAAGGGCCAGTAGTTAGGGTTTTTTTGGTGCGCTCTTGAGCGTTGAACCCTGGGTCTGCCCCTGTGCCACCAGGGTATATGGTCTAAATTCAAATACAAAAGTCATAAAGCTATAAAGCTAATAGATTGTCATTGTGGATCAATGAGATGTCCACCTCCTTATTAATTAATTGGGCTAACATGTTACCCATAAGGGTCAAAGAAAGTCTCACCTCTTCATTATTGTACTGGGTTTTATTTTCCACTACTTAGTTAGTTGGGTAGTTAGATCTATTATTATAATAATAGAGACAGATTTAATGATCTCTTTCTATTATTGGATTGGGTTTTATTTTCCACTACTTAGCTAGTTGGGTAGTTAGATCTATTATATTAATAATAGAGACTTATTTAATGAGCTCTTTTTAACTTTGTTCAATGGACCATTTTGTAATGCTATATAAATACCTAGCAAGCCTTCTCATAATATCAAGTTACTTATTTTGGCTTCTCTTGTATTTTCTATTGTTCATTGTGAGATTCATTAGCTATGAGTGATTTACTAGTAGTTAGTTTTAGAGGTGAGAATCTTCTTTGAACCTCACCTCCCAAGTACTTCATTTACATGTTGTTTTTGTCCATGCTTCTTTTTATGCAAGATTGCCATTTCTAATCTCCTCCTCTCTTGACATTCAAGCCATCCAGATCTTAGCCCCCGAAATCCGAATCATTCATATGTTCACATTGGTTGCCACATCTCATAGACCCCCAATTGACAATCATAATTTGAATTTTTTTAATATCATGGATAGAGCAATTTGTTTCTTGAGTTATGCAACAATGAATGAAATTATGGGCTCTACCATGGTCGGTTAAGACCATGACCTTCTAATGCTTAATAAAATTTACCAACTTTAATCTCTAAAGAGAGGAAACATTGGTCAAGGCATGAAGAGGGATTTTTTGGGTTCTTTACCTTGTCGATTAGGAAGAAGAACATCCTCAAGTGGGTGGTTATTAATTTAATCTAGTAGAAGTACTACTCCTAATTGAGTATTACTACATTGATGAAATTTTCAAATTCCTAATATTGCAAATTATGTTGGATTTTTGTTGCATGTGCTACAAAAGATGAGGTTTGCAAGGTCCTGAGGACAACAAAGTGTCAAGTGCTATAACTCTCTGATATACCTAAGGGTTTCCATCAATAGTACTTGGCCAAATATTTCACAACACTAAATAAAGAGGATAGATTGTACCCTTAGTCGTACTACCTGATTCCTTGGTCCACAAGAGTCGTCACCTCGAGTGTTGTTCTCTATGTACTAGAGAAACACAAAAATTGATAGGTTTATGCAAGGCTAGTTTTAGGTGCACATAGGGGGCTTCTAATATCTTTAAGGGTACATGGAAGGAAATTCCATACATAGGTGTTCTCAGATGTGATAGTACTTGAAGGGGTACCAACAGATGTTAAAGGGTGTCCAACCAAGTGATGCCACTTGTGTTTTCTATCTGTACTCTTCCCCAATCACATGTTTACCCACTCAATGACATTTATCTATGTTGTTTAAAGACATCCAAACATGTCTCTACATAAAAAAAAATCTAAAATTTGAGCATGCTAGCACAAGAAAGTTCTTGGATACCACTTGTGATGTTCCTTGATAGTTGAAACAAAATATTCAGAACAAGATAAACAAAAATATAATTACAAAAAGAAAATAAATAAAACCAAAGTATGGATACAACAATCGTAAGCAAATTTTAATTGATATTTGGATTTGAGATCAATGTTCACTTGCCTCTTCGAGGGATTAACCTCCAACTAAGAAAAGCACTAAATGCAACAATATTCACTTGGAAAACAATTACATAGATTTTTTTACCCTATATAGTTTATAATTGACCAAAACTCTAACCACTTAGTGGACATCTATTAATAAGGCATCAACTACTAACTAGTGAATCTTCTTTAATGAGGTCAACTTCCATTTATTGATTTCACACTCTACTACCTTTTGGTCCTTCTTTAATAGACATTGATCCAATACATTAAGTAACAACCTATCTCCTAACTAGGGGAGTTAGGGTGGAACCCTAATAAAATTATTGCTCTCTAAATAGGTTTTGAGGCAAATTAGTGATAAGTCACATAAATAAACATCTCACGATAAACTCCCTTTCAAGTTCACATTACTAGATCTCAAGCTAAAAGCCCTAAAATTACGTGACACTAGAGACTCAATTAAATTAAATATAAGTCCACACTAAACCCTCACTTAGGTACCTTGTAGTCATTTTAGTTTCAGAAATAGTAGACATGAAAGAAGAGGTCCCTCTTTTGAGAATGCATCATTCTTCAATAGTGATTAATCAACGCATCTTGGTTGCTCTTGAGGTCTGATTGATGTCGGTGTGGGTCTTGAGAATAACTTCATTCAATATAACACAATATAATAACATCCAAATATGGCCCCAAGGGTTAGCTCAAACGATGATGAGCTAGATGTGAGATCTACCCCCCAAGTTGAGGAGGTCAATGATTGGACTCTCTTAATCCACTCGAGGTTAGGTGCTTAAAATTTAGGTATCGATTATTTATGACATTTACCATCTGTGATCACAAGAAAGTACTCAAGGTTTTCCACATGGTTCCTTGGAAAAAAAAAAGAGAAATAACCTCCAAATATCATTAGTATTCACAACAATCATAGATGTCTAAAAACAACTTCTAAATTGCTCCTGATATCTAACCCTAGTGAATGTAGGTCTAGAAGTTAAAGCATCACCATTTCATTTCATAAATAACCATGGGCACCATTTGAGTATAACATCATGAAATAATTGTAAACAAAATCAACATTCAACAATCATTATCATCATCGCATAATCAAATACATAATATCAAAGTACGAAGGTCTTGGTTCAACTATCTTGATCCTCTCAAGGTTAGGTGCTTGAAACTTAGGCACCAACAATTTACCCCATTTACCATCCACGGATCAAAAGAAGGTATGTAAAGGGTTTCCCACAATATTTTCCTTGTAAAAAAAGAGAAATAACCTCAATATCATTAGTATTCATGACAATCATAAATGTCTAAAAAAAACTTCTAGGTTGCTCTCAACATTGTCAATGGAGGCCTTTAAGTTAAAGCATCACCATTTCATTTGATAAATACCATGTTCATCATTTGAGTATAACATCATGAAATAATTTTAAACAAAATCATCATTCATCATCATCATCATCATCATCACCAAAGAAACATCTCGATAAATGTCAACTATGACACATCATGGAAAACATAATAGTAAATGCTAAAGTTATGATGGGGTGTTACAACTTCCCCCTCGGAGAAGTTATCTCCTTGAAGCTCAACAATGAAAAGATAACAATAAAGCTTCCTCATCTCATAAGCTAACTCCAAGTGTCACTAGCCTTATGTATGATGCCTCTAGCTAATTTTGACCCACTCTATATATCTATTCTACCACTATTGTTGTCTAATACATACGACATCTATGGTCTATATGTGGAACTCCCCTATAGCTTCCATTTGAATATCATCATAGTCCAAAAAATCACTAGCATTATGTATGTATTTTTTAATAGACAAAATACATAATGAACAACTAAATGCGGTGGAAGAGCCAATTTGTAAGTCACTATGTTATTCTACTCCAAGACCTTGAGTGGTTCACAATACCTTGGTGCTAACTTCCTCCACTTTCCTAGCATCAAGGAACTCTGCTTTGGTTTCACTTTGAGAAACACTTTCTCACCAACATGAGAATTCTTCTTTGGCCTCTTCTTGTCCACAATTTTTTTGTCTATCCTATATGGCTTTTATGTTCTCATGCACTTGTGTCCTCTTCTTGTCCACATAATTTTTTTGTCTATCCTATATGGCTTTCATGTTCTCATGCACTTGTGTCATTATACCTTCCATCTCCTCCAAAGTCACACTGCCATAAGTTCTCCTTACCACCAAGGTATCCCTACTCACATGTGAGTTACACTTTCACCCATACAAGACTTCAAAAGGACTCATCTTCAAGGAATGGTGTTAACCATTGTTGTAAGCAAATTCTAAATGAGGAAGATAATCCTTCCAACTCTCTACTTGGTTCATCACATACACGTGAAGGATGTTTTCAACCCTCAGTTAACTCTTTATCCCTAACCATAGATCCATGGATGGTATGTTGTACTAAAGTTCAATTTAGTACCTAAGTCCTTCCAAAATTTATAAGTAAACTTTGGATCTCGGTACGACACAATAATATTTGTAACTACATGCAATTTGACCACCTCTATGATAAAGTTGTGAGCAATATCTCGTGCTTGATAAGTATAAGTAGTCTTCACTAGTATGAAGTGATCTACTTTCGATCAGCAATCTATCTACCACCACAAAGATATAGTGATTAGTTTGGGGATGTTCTCGACAATCCACTGATGGAAATTGAGTAATACTTGGAAACATGTCATCTGTATGATTAATCCTTAGTTCTTTTCTTTATTGGTGTTATGGGCTCTGGTTTTAATTTATAACCTGTTGCTTTGGTTCGCTTGTTTCTGTATACAATTTCAAGCCGATCATTGCGTTTGGATTATGATATTCAATAGAAATAATTGATATATCCATTCTTTCATCTTTGACCTCCTAAAACACATTTGTTTGTTGCTCCCTAATGACGGCCTTTGCATTAAAGGCCAAAAACGTTGGACTAAATAAATTAAAACACAGATTTTCCTCTTTCCTATAAATTAAAACCTTGACTATATGAGAAATTGGAATTAAGTCCTAGCTAGTATCCTTTCTTCATGCTCACATATGTCCTTTGATAACCTGAGTGACTAAAGTAAGAAGCATTACGTGCCTCGTAACTTCTTAAACTTCCACTTGCTTGGAACATGAACATGATTTCCGTGTCCACACAAAGAACCAATCTGGAGTTTAAACAAGATTTCCCATGTAAACCCATGAATGTATCTCTAAATGAGATGAGGCTCGGCCCAACTATGAACAGCTTTTGAAATTGAACATGCATCTTTAAAAAGGAGAGAATAAAATAGTATAAGATAAAGAACTTTAGTATATTTGGTCATAGTTTCCACAAATAAGGCAGGATACAAGTAACAGAGAAATTCAATCTGAAATGTATAAAAATTGCTTATAACCAATAGTAAACAACCTAGCATTCATTTATAGCATAAACAGCTCGATGGATTTAGATTATGCAAAATCTTCGTCCATGTCCAACTCTCAAATGAGAATAAATCCAGTGTTCTATAGTTCAAATTTCAAATGAAAAAACATATAAATGCCCTCAAGCATTTATTACAATTGACAAGATCTCTTGCCTCTATGCCACCACCTTCCAATGTGGAAAGGCTAAGCCAAAATACGCAGGA
This sequence comes from Picea engelmannii, assembly GCA_009831015.1. Lineage (NCBI taxonomy): Eukaryota > Viridiplantae > Streptophyta > Pinopsida > Pinales > Pinaceae > Picea > Picea engelmannii. The sequence goes on from WSFP011535569.1 coordinate 11,806, forward strand.
GGAATGATGTCTCTTAATCATGCTTTTGTCACAACTATGTACAGTTACAGT
>WSFP011535570.1:0-11856 GCA_009831015.1 Picea engelmannii
CTACTTGATTGTAACATATATATGAAAGCTATTTGCTCTCTTATTTCATTGATTGAATAAAGACATATAACCTTACTCAAGTTATCTTGGTTTCTGTGTGTGCTTGATTTTCGTTACATGGTATCAGAGCGAAGTTAGGGCCACGGAGTCTGGGAGCACGTGAAGACCTAGGGACTATTGTCGGAAGTGATGGATCGAGGGATCGCTAGCATAGCACACTTAAGGAGCCAAAAGGGTTTCGGATCAGCCGGAGCCGGGTTCATTTTATTTTTCAATTTTAAAAGCCAGATTGTAGGTATTTTGCCATTATTTATCTGCTAAGTTCAATACTTTACGATCATCTATGGCTACATTAACCAACATCATGTTGGAAGGAAACCAAAAGTTCTCTGGGAAGAACTACAATACATGGAAGCAATGCATGTTGGCCATTTTTGCGTACCAGTGCCTGTCATATGTTGTTATGGGCACAAGTCCTCGTCCCATGGTTGCAGGTAAAGACCAAGACAAGTTTCATGGCCAAGACAGAGAGGCCGTGATGCTGATCAAATTGTCCGTGACAGATGAGATGATACCTGAGGTTCAGAATGGGAAGACTGTTGCAGCAATATGGAAACAATTGAAAGAGACCCATGAGATTTCAGATAAGGGTCGAGCATTGTTTTTAAAGAATATGTTGTTCTCGATCAAGATGAGTGAGGGTGCCTCTCTCCAAGAGAACTTACTCAAGATCAAGGACATCCGAGAGCAGTTGGAGGCCATTGTTCAGAAGATGGCAGAAGAGGACATGGTGGTGATCACGCTGAACAGCTTGCCAGGGTCCTACGAGAACTTCATTGAGACCATGAACATCATAGCTATAGACATTGACTTGAAGTTTGGAGAGATATCCAATAAGCTCTTGCAACAGGACAAGTGGAAGAAGCAGTTTGGGAGCAGTAGTGAGACAGAGGGTTCAGAACAGAACTTTGCAGCCAAAGCTAAAGGCAAAGGCAAATGGACAAGGAAACTTGGTCCATGAAATGATGAGGATGCCACCAAAAGCCTGAAGACCATCACTTGTCATTATTGTGGCAAGACTGGCCATATGAAGAAGCACTGCAAAAAGCGGTTGGCAGATCAGAAGCACAACCATGGAGGGTCTCAGTAGAAGGCCCATGTCACAGAGAACACGGAGGAGAAGGAGGCATCCTTCTATGCCTTTATGGCCTGTACACAAGCAGATCAGTCCAATTCATCTGCTTGGTTTGTTGATTCAGGCACATCCAGGCATTTCACCAATCAAAAAGATTGGTTCACAGAGTTTACACCTAGTCCATCCAAAGACTCGGTGATCTTCGGTGGAGGTGAGGAGTATAATATAGTTGGCAAGGGGAATGTTCAGATTTCTTTTGGAGGAAAGATGCTTATGTTTCTCAACATCCACTATGTGCCAGGTATGGAGCTTAATTTGCTCTCAGCTAGTCAGATTATGAGGCACTCTCCTCACTTGGATGTCAACTTTAGCAATCACAAGTGCTATATCATTGACAAGAATACCAAGAAGATTGTTTATCTTGGTGTGGAGGACCATGGTCTGTTCATATTGGTGGATATCGGGCAGGGTAGAGATCATGCACTGGCAACAAAGAGTGCATCATACATCTGCACACTATGGCATCAAAGGTATGGGCACCTCAATTTTAACTACCTCTCTCAATTGGCATGAGAGAAACTGGTAGATGGACTTCTAGACATTCAGCAGAAGATTCAGGGAGTTTGTGGAGCTTGACAGGAAGGGAAGAAACATTGAGCGCCATTTGATGAAAAAAAATCTTGGAGAGTGCAGAGGGTCCTTCAGTTGGTTCATGCAGACGTATGTGGACCAATGAACACGACATCAATCACTGGTGCCAGGTATTTCCTTATGTTTGTTGATGATTTCAGTAGGAAAATGTGGGTGTATTTTTTGAATTTGAAGTCTGGCGTGTTTAAATAATTTCAAAACTTTAAAGCATTAGTCGAGAATTAGTCAGGTTGTCATATTACCTCTCTTAGATCTGATAATGGTGGAGAATTCTGCTCCAAATAATTCAATAATTTTTGAACTAAACATGGGATCAAGAGACAATACACCACACCCTATACTCCACAACAGAATGGGGTGGTTGAAAGGTGAAACCGCACTATCACAAAGATGTCCAGATGTATGTTGCAGAACATGTGTGTTCCTAACATTTTTTGGGCAGAGGCAGTGTTCACAACAATGTACTTGTTGAATAGATCTCCCACGATGGCGGTAAAGCAGAAGACTCCAGAGGAAGCATGGTCTGGAAGAAAGCCCAAAGTAAGTCACTTGAAGGTATTTGGTTCTACTGCTTACACTTGGATTCCAGCTGCGAAACGAACCAAGTTAGATTCAAAGAGTAAGAAGATGATGCTTACAGGGTACAATGACACCCATAAAGCTTATAGATTAGTTGATGTTGACACTGATAAGGTGAGATTTAGCAGAGATGTTGTTGTTGATGTGGAGGTTGGACCCTTCCATACTCCTCCCGCATTCAGAGTAACTGAGCAACCATAAGTCATTGAAGATTCAGGTGTCAAGCTTCCGATAGCTCCACCTGAAGGGGGGAAAGATTATGAGCATGATGATGAGGAGTCACAATAGGATGAGTCTCCTAGGTTAGTCAGATCAGTACATTCTGAAGCAGGAAGCCCAAGTCATGGTGGCAATACTAACTTGGCAGCCAGGGATTCCAAAAGACCCAAGTGGTGGCACAACACCATTGGATATGTTCGGATAGGAGAGATGATCGAGGGAAGATCATCACGAGGTAAAAGTAAACAACAGACTGGCACAGTCAACTTTTCTCTTATGGCCAACATTCAGGAGATCTATGAGCCTCAGGTATTCAAGGAAGCAAAAGGAAGACCTGAATGGGAAAAGGCCACGGAGGCTGAACATGAAAGTTTGATGAAAAATCAGACTTGGGATCTCATAGCTCTTCCATCAGGGAAGAAACCCATTGGCTGCAAATGGGTGTACAAGGTCAAGTACAAGGCAGATGGTACACTTGACAAGTACAAAGAATGGTTAGTTGTGAAAGGATTCTCTCAGTGAGAAGGCATTGACTATGAGGAGAATTTTGCTCCTACAATGAAGATGAGCACTATTCATCTTGTTCTAGCCATGGTAACACAACAAAGCTGGAAGGTCCACCAGATGGACGTGAAAAGTGCCTTCCTCAATGGAGATTTTAAGGAAGTGGTATACATGTACCAACCAAAGGGGTTTCAAGTTGCAGGGAAGGAGCATCTAGTTTGTAGACTAAAGAAGGCTCTATATGGTCTGAAATAGGCATTGAGGGCATGGTACATCAAGATTGACAGGTATTTGGTTCAGCAAGGGTTCCAGCAGAGTCCTTCGGATTCCAACTTATATGTCAAAAGAGTTGGTAATGAGATCATTCTCTTGGTTGTTTATGTGGATGATATCATTATTACAGGTAGTGAGGAAGATGCAATTACATGGATCAAATCCAACATGAGCAGAGCATTTGACATGACAGATCTAGGCCTCCTACACTATTGTTTAGGTGTAGAAGTTTGGCAAATAGGGAGCATCATTTTTGTCTCACAAGCAAAGTATGCCAGGAGTTTGATGGATAAGTTCAGGATGGAGGATTGCAAAATCTCCTCTACACCTATGGAGAAAGGGTTGAAACTTTCAGCCAAGACTGACTTAAAGGCAATCAGTGAGTCACTATATAGATAGCTAGTGGGCAACTTGATATATCTTACAACCACTAGACCTGATCTGAGTTTCGTTGTGAGCTTCATTTCTAGATTTATGACAGCACCAAAAGTAGAGCACTGGACAACAACGAAGCGAGTGTTGAGATATGTGAAAGGGACACTTGACTTTGGTATTTTGTACAGCAGGAGCAAAGACCCAAGGTTGTGTGGGTATATAGATTCAGATTGGGCAGGTTCTGTTGATGAAAGAAAATCCACCTCTTTATATGTCTTCAACCTTAGCACGAGTGAAATCACATGGACCAACAAGAAACAGCGTACAGTCGCCCTTTCATCGACAGAAGCAGAGTATCGAGGAGCATTGAAAGGTGCATGCGAGGTAGTTTGGCTCAGGAGGATGTTATCAGATATGCAGATGTAGCAGAGAGAGCCTACACCCTTGTTCTGTGAAAATCAAGGGGTAATGAAACTTGCCAAGAATCCAGTCTTCCATGAGCATACCAAACATGTTGATACACACTGTCACTTCATCAAATAACTTGTAGAAGATGGAACTATTGAGTTGCAGTATTGTCCTACAGAGGATCAAACTGCAGAAATTTTCACCAAGTCTTTGGGTCCCGAAAAGCATGTAAAATTTCGAAAGAAACTTGGTATAGTGAGTAGATTGACCATTAAGGGAGGGTGTTAAATTAAATATTAGTTTATAATGGTCAATTAGAAATTAGACTTAGGCATTAATAAAGTCCAAGTGACTTTAAGTTAATTTATTTGCTTTTAGGTCAAATATTTGCTTTTAGGTTATATTTTCACTTTATCCCACATTCATAAAGTGGTTTGACTCTACTTGATTGTAACCTATATAAGAAAGATATTTTCTTTCTTATTTCATTGATTGAATAAAGACAGATAACCTTATTCAAGTTATCTTGATTTCTGTGTGTGCTCGATTTCCATTACACCTTGAAAGCGAAGTGGGACGAGGAAAATGCACAGTTGCTAGCAGAGCAACTTGAAGTACAGGAAAGGGTTCACAAAGAACTTCTCTGTGACGGTCATAGAAGTGAAGATGGAAGACCATCTCCCATAGCAGGTGACCCAACTAGAAGAAGTAATCCAACAACTCCAACAACGCATCACAGATATGGAGCTCCGCAACGTGCCCGAGACCCCCCAAGAAATAAGAGATCTAAGAGAGGCCACTGCTTGAAGCGCAGTTGGCCGATTAAAAACCTTTGCCTTGGAATGCAAGAAGTTGAGCGCTAGAAGTGCCCAGACTTATGAAACCCTCACAGAGAATCCAGAATTGTAGACATTGGAGGCATAGCTTCAAGAAGCAAAGAAGCATGCAGACACGCTACAGGCACAGATAAAGACTTTGACCCCAGTCGAAAGAGTGAAGAGGTTCGCAGAGCAATGCACAACCCAACAACAGGTACATATGTTGCAAAGTAAAGTGATGGAAGTCTCCCAACAACTTCAGCCAATCCAAGAAAAGGCATGCCAGCGGTTCGCTGAAATTGAAAGCCAGGGAGATGAACTTGAACAGGTTGTCATCATTGCAGAACAACACCTAGAAGGACCACTCAATGACACAGTGATCCAGGAATTCACTGAGCAAGAGGTTATCGCACTACAACGGGTCAAAGCAGTTCAAGCCAAGCTCGAAGCATTCGAGGCAGAATTGATCAGACCAGAGTGACTCGGGACGAGTCACAGGTGAGTGTTGGGGGCCTATTGGCCCTTGACCAAGTTTTGAAGAATACTTGGTCATATTTGATCATTTTTGGGACTTTGATAGCTTGTCAAAGATGGATTGCAACGCGAAGCGGAAATTAGAGAAACTAGACCTATTTTTGGGTCCCTTTAGGGTTTTGGGTTAATGTAATGGGAAAGGGATGTCGGCCCGTGGGTTCACGCACGTTTAGGCCCATTTTTGTAATCTCTAAATAGATACTTAGGCAATGTAAGAAAGGAAAAAGGGGAGAGTAGTACATCTATGTGATGTATAGTTGATGGCTTAGTGCTAAGACTGGATCTGTGTGATCGGATGTATCTTATAAATGCTCTATGCATGATTGTGAGAAGCTCGCAAGTTGTTTTGTGCTAAACTGCAAGGAAGAAGGATCTAGCATGTTGCGCAGATCTTCTGTCCTGTGCGAAGCAAGGATTGTTGAAGCTCTGTGTTGTAATTGCTTGACTAAGCTAATAAAGAAGAAGATCTTGTGGACATAGCCCTAGGGTGGGGGTGAACCACGGTAACTGTGTGTATTGTGCTCTGTGCTTCGTTCTAATGTGTTTATCTCCTTCTTGGCTAAGTGCTTGATGTGATTAAATAGATTTAGTTATGCTTTATGCTCCTGAGATAGGAATGAATGTTAGATATGATATGTAAGATGCTTAGTGCTTGATCTGTTGAACCTTATCTATCTTGTTGTGGCTAAGTTCTAAATGATCTTAGATCTAAGTACTCACTGCGATACTCTGTGCTATCTGCGAAGTGCTGTAAGGGTTGAATATTGATGGATAAACCCTACTAGATGATTTCTAAGTGCTATAATCACAGATCTGTGTCCCAGCTAAGGTTGTAGACATCTGAGTCCTGCAACCACCCCTGCCTCTACCTCAGGTGAGACTTCATCTGCTTCGCAGGTGTTGCCGAAAGGGCCAGTAGTTAGGGTTTTTTTGGTGCGCTCTTGAGCGTTGAACCCTGGGTCTGCCCCTGTTCCACCAGGGTATATGGTCTAAATTCAAATACAAAAGTCATAAAGCTATAAAGCTAATAGATTGTCATTGTGGATCAATGAGATGTCCACCTCCTTATTAATTAATTGGGCTAACATGTTGCCCATAAGGGTCAAAGAAAGTCTCACCTCTTCATTATTGTACTGGGTTTTATTTTCCACTACTTAGTTAGTTGGGTAGTTAGATCTATTATTATAAAAATAGAGACAGATTTAATGATCTCTTTCTATTATTGGATTGGGTTTTATTTTCCACTACTTAGCTAGTTGGGTAGTTAGATCTATTATATTAATAATAGAGACTTATTTAATGAGCTCTTTTTAACTTTGTTCAATGGACCATTTTGTAATGCTATATAAATACCTAGCAAGCCTTCTCATAATATCAAGTTACTTATTTTGGCTTCTCTTGTATTTTCTATTGTTCATTGTGAGATTCATTAGCTATGAGTGATTTACTAGTAGTTAGTTTTAGAGGTGAGAATCTTCTTTGAACCTCACCTCCCAAGTACTTCATTTACATGTTGTTTTTGTCCATGCTTCTTTTTATGCAAGATTGCCATTTCTAATCTCCTCCTCTCTTGACATTCAAGCCATCCAGATCTTAGCCCCCGAAATCCGAATCATTCATATGTTCACATTGGTTGCCACATCTCATAGACCCCCAATTGACAATCATAATTTGAATTTTTTTAATATCATGGATAGAGCAATTTGTTTCTTGAGTTATGCAACAATGAATGAAATTATGGGCTCTACCATGGTCGGTTAAGACCATGACCTTCTAATGCTTAATAAAATTTACCAACTTTAATCTCTAAAGAGAGGAAACATTGGTCAAGGCATGAAGAGGGATTTTTTGGGTTCTTTACCTTGTCGATTAGGAAGAAGAACATCCTCAAGTGGGTGGTTATTAATTTAATCTAGTAGAAGTACTACTCCTAATTGAGTATTACTACATTGATGAAATTTTCAAATTCCTAATATTGCAAATTATGTTGGATTTTTGTTGCATGTGCTACAAAAGATGAGGTTTGCAAGGTCCTGAGGACAACAAAGTGTCAAGTGCTATAACTCTCTGATATACCTAAGGGTTTCCATCAATAGTACTTGGCCAAATATTTCACAACACTAAATAAAGAGGATAGATTGTACCCTTAGTCGTACTACCTGATTCCTTGGTCCACAAGAGTCGTCACCTCGAGTGTTGTTCTCTATGTACTAGAGAAACACAAAAATTGATAGGTTTATGCAAGGCTAGTTTTAGGTGCACATAGGGGGCTTCTAATATCTTTAAGGGTACATGGAAGGAAATTCCATACATAGGTGTTCTCAGATGTGATAGTACTTGAAGGGGTACCAACAGATGTTAAAGGGTGTCCAACCAAGTGATGCCACTTGTGTTTTCTATCTGTACTCTTCCCCAATCACATGTTTACCCACTCAATGACATTTATCTATGTTGTTTAAAGACATCCAAACATGTCTCTACATAAAAAAAAATCTAAAATTTGAGCATGCTAGCACAAGAAAGTTCTTGGATACCACTTGTGATGTTCCTTGATAGTTGAAACAAAATATTCAGAACAAGATAAACAAAAATATAATTACAAAAAGAAAATAAATAAAACCAAAGTATGGATACAACAATCGTAAGCAAATTTTAATTGATATTTGGATTTGAGATCAATGTTCACTTGCCTCTTCGAGGGATTAACCTCCAACTAAGAAAAGCACTAAATGCAACAATATTCACTTGGAAAACAATTACATAGATTTTTTTACCCTATATAGTTTATAATTGACCAAAACTCTAACCACTTAGTGGACATCTATTAATAAGGCATCAACTACTAACTAGTGAATCTTCTTTAATGAGGTCAACTTCCATTTATTGATTTCACACTCTACTACCTTTTGGTCCTTCTTTAATAGACATTGATCCAATACATTAAGTAACAACCTATCTCCTAACTAGGGGAGTTAGGGTGGAACCCTAATAAAATTATTGCTCTCTAAATAGGTTTTGAGGCAAATTAGTGATAAGTCACATAAATAAACATCTCACGATAAACTCCCTTTCAAGTTCACATTACTAGATCTCAAGCTAAAAGCCCTAAAATTACGTGACACTAGAGACTCAATTAAATTAAATATAAGTCCACACTAAACCCTCACTTAGGTACCTTGTAGTCATTTTAGTTTCAGAAATAGTAGACATGAAAGAAGAGGTCCCTCTTTTGAGAATGCATCATTCTTCAATAGTGATTAATCAACGCATCTTGGTTGCTCTTGAGGTCTGATTGATGTCGGTGTGGGTCTTGAGAATAACTTCATTCAATATAACACAATATAATAACATCCAAATATGGCCCCAAGGGTTAGCTCAAACGATGATGAGCTAGATGTGAGATCTACCCCCCAAGTTGAGGAGGTCAATGATTGGACTCTCTTAATCCACTCGAGGTTAGGTGCTTAAAATTTAGGTATCGATTATTTATGACATTTACCATCTGTGATCACAAGAAAGTACTCAAGGTTTTCCACATGGTTCCTTGGAAAAAAAAAAGAGAAATAACCTCCAAATATCATTAGTATTCACAACAATCATAGATGTCTAAAAACAACTTCTAAATTGCTCCTGATATCTAACCCTAGTGAATGTAGGTCTAGAAGTTAAAGCATCACCATTTCATTTCATAAATAACCATGGGCACCATTTGAGTATAACATCATGAAATAATTGTAAACAAAATCAACATTCAACAATCATTATCATCATCGCATAATCAAATACATAATATCAAAGTACGAAGGTCTTGGTTCAACTATCTTGATCCTCTCAAGGTTAGGTGCTTGAAACTTAGGCACCAACAATTTACCCCATTTACCATCCACGGATCAAAAGAAGGTATGTAAAGGGTTTCCCACAATATTTTCCTTGTAAAAAAAGAGAAATAACCTCAATATCATTAGTATTCATGACAATCATAAATGTCTAAAAAAAACTTCTAGGTTGCTCTCAACATTGTCAATGGAGGCCTTTAAGTTAAAGCATCACCATTTCATTTGATAAATACCATGTTCATCATTTGAGTATAACATCATGAAATAATTTTAAACAAAATCATCATTCATCATCATCATCATCATCATCACCAAAGAAACATCTCGATAAATGTCAACTATGACACATCATGGAAAACATAATAGTAAATGCTAAAGTTATGATGGGGTGTTACAACTTCCCCCTCGGAGAAGTTATCTCCTTGAAGCTCAACAATGAAAAGATAACAATAAAGCTTCCTCATCTCATAAGCTAACTCCAAGTGTCACTAGCCTTATGTATGATGCCTCTAGCTAATTTTGACCCACTCTATATATCTATTCTACCACTATTGTTGTCTAATACATACGACATCTATGGTCTATATGTGGAACTCCCCTATAGCTTCCATTTGAATATCATCATAGTCCAAAAAATCACTAGCATTATGTATGTATTTTTTAATAGACAAAATACATAATGAACAACTAAATGCGGTGGAAGAGCCAATTTGTAAGTCACTATGTTATTCTACTCCAAGACCTTGAGTGGTTCACAATACCTTGGTGCTAACTTCCTCCACTTTCCTAGCATCAAGGAACTCTGCTTTGGTTTCACTTTGAGAAACACTTTCTCACCAACATGAGAATTCTTCTTTGGCCTCTTCTTGTCCACAATTTTTTTGTCTATCCTATATGGCTTTTATGTTCTCATGCACTTGTGTCCTCTTCTTGTCCACATAATTTTTTTGTCTATCCTATATGGCTTTCATGTTCTCATGCACTTGTGTCATTATACCTTCCATCTCCTCCAAAGTCACACTGCCATAAGTTCTCCTTACCACCAAGGTATCCCTACTCACATGTGAGTTACACTTTCACCCATACAAGACTTCAAAAGGACTCATCTTCAAGGAATGGTGTTAACCATTGTTGTAAGCAAATTCTAAATGAGGAAGATAATCCTTCCAACTCTCTACTTGGTTCATCACATACACGTGAAGGATGTTTTCAACCCTCAGTTAACTCTTTATCCCTAACCATAGATCCATGGATGGTATGTTGTACTAAAGTTCAATTTAGTACCTAAGTCCTTCCAAAATTTATAAGTAAACTTTGGATCTCGGTACGACACAATAATATTTGTAACTACATGCAATTTGACCACCTCTATGATAAAGTTGTGAGCAATATCTCGTGCTTGATAAGTATAAGTAGTCTTCACTAGTATGAAGTGATCTACTTTCGATCAGCAATCTATCTACCACCACAAAGATATAGTGATTAGTTTGGGGATGTTCTCGACAATCCACTGATGGAAATTGAGTAATACTTGGAAACATGTCATCTGTATGATTAATCCTTAGTTCTTTTCTTTATTGGTGTTATGGGCTCTGGTTTTAATTTATAACCTGTTGCTTTGGTTCGCTTGTTTCTGTATACAATTTCAAGCCGATCATTGCGTTTGGATTATGATATTCAATAGAAATAATTGATATATCCATTCTTTCATCTTTGACCTCCTAAAACACATTTGTTTGTTGCTCCCTAATGACGGCCTTTGCATTAAAGGCCAAAAACGTTGGACTAAATAAATTAAAACACAGATTTTCCTCTTTCCTATAAATTAAAACCTTGACTATATGAGAAATTGGAATTAAGTCCTAGCTAGTATCCTTTCTTCATGCTCACATATGTCCTTTGATAACCTGAGTGACTAAAGTAAGAAGCATTACGTGCCTCGTAACTTCTTAAACTTCCACTTGCTTGGAACATGAACATGATTTCCGTGTCCACACAAAGAACCAATCTGGAGTTTAAACAAGATTTCCCATGTAAACCCATGAATGTATCTCTAAATGAGATGAGGCTCGGCCCAACTATGAACAGCTTTTGAAATTGAACATGCATCTTTAAAAAGGAGAGAATAAAATAGTATAAGATAAAGAACTTTAGTATATTTGGTCATAGTTTCCACAAATAAGGCAGGATACAAGTAACAGAGAAATTCAATCTGAAATGTATAAAAATTGCTTATAACCAATAGTAAACAACCTAGCATTCATTTATAGCATAAACAGCTCGATGGATTTAGATTATGCAAAATCTTCGTCCATGTCCAACTCTCAAATGAGAATAAATCCAGTGTTCTATAGTTCAAATTTCAAATGAAAAAACATATAAATGCCCTCAAGCATTTATTACAATTGACAAGATCTCTTGCCTCTATGCCACCACCTTCCAATGTGGAAAGGCTAAGCCAAAATACGCAGGAGGAATGATGTCTCTTAATCATGCTTTTGTCACAACTATGTACAGTTACAGT
>WSFP011535571.1:0-11856 GCA_009831015.1 Picea engelmannii
AGTACATCATCCTTCTTCTCTTGTCCATTCAATACTTTAGAACTAGGGAAAGAGTAGTATTCTGTCTCAGTTTGTTCCAGATCCAGGTGGATCTGTGGAGATTGGTCTGTGTCCGCACTCACGAATTTATCCTAGAACACCCACCCTATACTTAAGAAAGAAATGGGTGGACCCGTCCTGCTTTCATTCTTTCAGGTCTGTAAATAGAATGAATTAATGACTTTATTTCAACAAGGCAACTCAAGTGTTGACATCATGTTCATGTTCAATATTGTGCATATATTACAACTTCTTCTATTTGATAATATCCATGCACAATTTTTTTTTTAGCCATATATATATATATATATTTTTTTTCTTTCTAATTCTTATGGGTTTCAACGAAATTTCTGAACCGAAAAACACCCTGCAAATTGGAAGATGCTTTACATTTGGACCACAAATAATCTATTAAGATACATTAATATGAATACTATTGGAATAAATATAAACAAATTCTCTTTAAACTTGAAGTTGTCTTTGTCGACCCCCAAGTATATTACATAGCTGACACTAAATGCTCGTTTCTCCCTTTGTTTCCCCTTCTTTCTCTATACTTACCCGTTTTTCCCTTGTCTTCTTCCCCTCTATTATTCCTTTGTGGTTCTATATTTAGTCACATTTCTATGATCACGGCTTCACAGGTTAGCGGATTGGCTGATGCTCATATTCATCTATATCTTCACATCATGAGCCCGACTGACCGCGGTCCCTTTCAATACTTAGCCAATTATTTGACCATCGGGTCCCGGGTTTGCGCTATCGAACACTTATGCCCCTTGTTCCGTCATATACATCTTGCAGCCAAAAAAATTTCGTGATCTGTAATTTATGCTTTTACTAGTGAGAACTCACCAGGGGTTCTAAAAGATTGGCATTAATAAACGAACAATAGATGTTGTTCCGTGAGATACTTCACCGTTTTTCCCTTTTCTTCTTCCCGTCTATTATCCCTTTCTTGTTATATACTTAGTCGCCTTTCTATGATCACAGGTTCCTGGGTTGGCGGACTGACATATCTTAATTTCCATCTATATCCTCACATGACAAGTACGACCGACCCACCGTTCCTTTCCATACTTAGCCAATTTTATGGCCATGGTTTCTGGGGCTGGCGCTATCAAATTTTGATGCTGCTTGTTCTGTGATATACATGTTGCATTAAAAAATTACATGATCTACAATTCCACCCTGGACTCCTCGAACTCACAAACTTCACTCTAACCGTTTTCACAAAAGTTTCAAAGCATTTATTGCTGCCTTCCATCCCCACTACCTTCGCGCCCTTCTTAATGCACATTAATTATGGTTTTACTAGTGACAACTGAACACGCTGGTACGAAACAATTGGCATTAACAAGCAAAAAACCTCAAGGACATCTCCCATTAACACGCATTAAACCACCATTTACAGTACTCGAAACGACCATCGTTCCTTTCTATACTTAGCCAAATTCCCCCCCCCCTATTCCATGATATACATCTTGCACCCAAAAATTTCATGATCTACAATTCCACCCCGGGCTCCTCCAACTCACAAGATTCACTTTACCCGGGTTCATAAAAATTTTCAAATCATTTATGTCTCCCTTCCATCCCCGCCACATTCGCACCCTTCCCAATGCACATTAATTATTCCGACCTCTAGATTAACTTCCATTGTTCTATGAACTACAAACAACACTCGAATCTCCGCGATATACAAATTGACTGCCGGACTCCCACATCGTCTCCTCTTCTATGTTACACATTATGCATTCAAATGTTTCGAGCCATACAATTTGACTGTTGGGGCCTCACGTCTTCTGGGGAAACCTTGTCACCCTATTTTGGATCCTCAAGTTGGCAGGTTCACTAAATCTCCAATTCCTAGTCACTGTTTCCTGTGTCGACCACCTTCCTACTTCTTTCCAAATATCCAACAACAAAGGTTTAATGCTAATATTTCATCATGCAACAACCATAAAGATCGTCATTAATAAGCAAAATCCTCGAGGAGACAGTCACATTAACTATCCCTACACAACTTGTCCATAAACATGCAGAAAAGATCTTTCCATGTAATGGGAAAGCTATTACAAATTTCGATATATTGGCGAAAACAAGTATGGGCTACCGTTTCCCTATTCCATACTTAGACACTTTTTTGATTGCGGGTTCTCGCACTGACGGGATCAAAATTGTGTTTCGAATCTTCTGCGACTTGCAAATAGTACCCGGAGTTCCGCAATATACAATTTGTCCGCTGGAATGTTGCGTCATGAGCCTGAGCGTCCGTCGTTCCTTTCAATACTAAGCCACAAGTTGGATGTATGTTCATGACGTGGTACATTTCCATGGTTGCACATGTTGCAACCACTGTGTATCGAGTCTGGCCTACCGTTTCCCTATTCCATACTTAGACACTTTTTTGATTGCGGGTTCCCGAACTGGCGGGCTCAAGATTGTGTTTCCAATGTTCTGTGACTAGCAAACAGTACATGGAGTTCCACGATATACATTTTTTCCACAGGAATGCACCATCATGTCCTCTTCCGTTTTACGCTTTCAGTGGTCAACACTTTCGAGAGATACAATTTGACCCTCGGGCCCTCACCTCTGTTGGTTGTATCTTGTAGCCCTATTTTGAAGCTCGATTGACCGTTTTCGATAATTAGCCATTCCTTAATTGTTGTTCCCTATCCCTACCACCTTCATACTCCTTTATGGATATGCAATTAGTAAGATTTAATGCTAACACTTTGTCATGCAGGAACCTTAAACATGTCATTAATGAGTGAGAGGCTCGAGGAGATCTCCCACACTTCTTCCATATACAAATTGACCGCTGGACTCCCACATCATCCCCTCTTTCGTGGTACACATTTTTCACTCAAAAGTTTCGAGACATACAATTTGACTGTCGGGAAGTCACGTCTCCTGGGGAACCATTGTCACCGTAGTTTGAAGCCCGTCCGATTGCTTTCCATACTTTCCCATTCAATGGCATCTCTTTCACGAATCCTCGGGTTGGTGGGTTCATGAAATCTCCAATTCTTAGTCACTATTTACTGTGCCCGCCACCTTCGTACTTCTTTCAAAGTATGCAACAACCAAGGTTTAATGCTACCAGTTCATCATGCAACAACCGTGTAGACCGTCATTAAAAAGAAAAAGGCTCGATGAGACAGTCACATTGACTATCGCTATAGAACTTGCCCAAAAACATGCAGAAAATATCTTGCCGGGTAATGGGACATCTATTACAAATTTCAATATATTAGCGAAAACAAGTCCGACCTACCGTTTCCCTATGCCATACTTAAGCCACTTTTTCGATTGCAGGTTCTCGGACAGGCAGGTTCACGATTGCGCTTCCATTGTTCCGTGGCCTACAAACAATACCCGGAGTTCCACGATATACATATTGACCTCTAGACTGTCCCATCGTGCCCTCTTCCGTGTTATGCATTTTTCACTCAAAAAGTTTCGAGACATGCAATTTTACCCTCGGAGATCTCCCACACTTTTTCCATATACAAATTGACCGTCGGAATCCCACATCATCCCCTCTTTCGTGGTACACATTTTGCACTTAAAAGTTCTGAGACATACAATTTGACCCTTGGGAAGTCACGTCTCCCGGGGAACCATTGTCACCCTAGTTTGGAGCTCGCCCGACTGCTTTCCATACTTGCCCATTTAATGGAATATCTTTCGCGGATCCTCAAGTTGGCAGGTTCACGAAATCTCAAATTCTTAGTCACTGTTTACTGTGCCCACCACCTTCGCACTTCTTTCAAAATATGCAACAACCAAGGTTTAATGCTAGCAGTTCATCATGCAACAACCATGCAGATCGTCATTAAAAAACAAAAGGCTCGACGAGACAGTAACATTGACTATCGCTATAGAACTTGCCCATAAACATGTAGAAAAGATCTTGCCAGGTAATGGGATATCTATTACAAATTTCAATATATTAGTGAAAACGAATCCAACCTACCATTTTCCTATTCAATACTTAAGCCACTTTTTCGATTGCGGGTTCCCGGACAGGCGGGCTCACGATTTCGCTTCCATTGTTTCGTGGTTTGAAAACAGTGCCCGGAGTTCCGCTATATACAAATTGACCTCTGGACTGTCCCATCATGCCCTCTTCTGTGTTATACGTTTTGCACTCAAAAAGTTCCGAGACATGCAATTTGACCCTCGGGCCCTCACCTCTAATGGTTGTACCTTGTAACCCTATTTTGAAGCCCACTCGACCACTTTCGATAATCAACCACTCCTTAATTGGTCTTTCCCATCCCCACAACCTTCGTACTTCTTTCTAAATATGCAATTAGTAACCTTTGATGCTAACATCTCATCATGCAGGAACCATCAACATTGTCATTAATGAGCGAAACGCTCGAGGAGATCTCCCATTAATACGCATTAAACCAAGATATGTGGAAAGTTATATTATCCCTTCCAATTGTTCATCTCAAACAACACGGAATGTCTTTCGCGGGTGGTCGCATTGGCGCGTTCACGAAATCTCCAATACTTAATTGCTCTTCGTCGTACCCGCCATCTTCGCACTTCTAGGTATGCAATTACTAGTCTTTAATGCTAACAGTGCATCATGCAACAACCGTCGAGATTGTCATTAATGAGTGAAAGGCTCGAGGAGATCTCCCATTCACACGCATTGGACCAAGATTTGCAGAAGGTTATATTATCCCTTCCAACTCTTCATTTCAAACATCGTCTGGAGTAAACGAACGTTCTCGTAAGCCTATGGCAGCAACTCGACAATAGGTCTGTGGAAATACAATGAATATCTTCGGACGTGAGGACCAGAACTTCCAGTGGTCCAAGGCATACTCTTACTATTAATCCCGTTCCGCCCAAAATGAAGTGATTTGGACCTCTGGAATCTCTCATGCAGGCTGTGTCCCTGAGGTTTTTTACCGTAAGGAGATGGTTTCTTGGTGCGCCGAAAAATATATTTCAAGCCAAATAATTATTCCACTGCGTGACCATTCTCTTGTTTCTTTCTCACCTCAGGTCTTCCGCAAGATGTTAAGATTGTCAGAGCCAACATTGACCTTCAGAGGACAAGACTACAAGCAATTTCTAGAAAAACATGATAATGGGTTGGACCTCTTACCTGAGTTCCTCGAAGACCCGATAACAGTTCCTGAAGATATCACAAAGTTGCAGGTCAGTTCCTTTATAAATCCATTCTGGGAAATTGCTTGGCTGTTTACAAGAATAACGAGACAAGAATCCACATCAAGCATTTCCCACATATTTCTTTATATTTTGTATTTCGTAGTCAAGGAACAATCCATTTTTGATTGGGGGAAGCTAATTTCCATTGAAATTTGTTCCCAATTGTCACGATTCAAAGAAGAGAATAAATTTTATATGTCATCCTACTTGATTTTCGTGATAGCACATTGCTGTCTGTTTCCAAAATTGTCTCTGTCCAAGAAGATAAACTATGAATTCGACTCAGTAACATTCTGGTACCAAGCCTTGTGGAGGCACAAGGCCTCCCATTGTTTTTATGAGGTTTTTAATGACTTTGTCTCGATTTTCAAAGATTTATTGTTAGGAAAGGATGCTCCCTGGATGTCTGGCCAGGCAACCAAGTTTTTGGACAGAAAGGGGACACTTGAACAAAAGGAAAATTATAGTGTAATAATGATCTTTGGCTCCAAGGAAAATCCTTCTTTCCTTCCATGTCACATCACAGACAAGATGTTTGTTACAGAAATAGCAAGGCAATACAACTACTGGTTGCATTTTTTCCATGGTAAGAGAAAAAAATAGTTCATTCCTCTACCTTGGAAATTCAGGGACTTTGTGTTCAGTAATGTCAACAAGATTGATGAATTCACAGGCCATTTCAAGAACTTGAACCTAAAATATGGTGAAAGGCTAAGAGGGTTCGACCCTAATGGGATTTTTCTAGAACATTTACTAGAAGTTGGCTTTAGAAACTCTTTAATCCATACACGCCTGACCGAAGATAGAGACAGTGACGAAAAAACTCCTTCTCTTGACGATGGCGACGTAGAGACATTGCAAAGTGCAACTGAATTGTACAAACAAAAGAGAAAAGGCTTCAGTGAGAAGAGTGTACAGTCCCCAACCAACACTCGCAAGAGCACGACATCACGAAGCATCGCTTCAAAGACCCACCCCGGTAAGAAAACAACCCAAAAATATTCAAACGAAGGAGGAGATAAGAACCCTCCTCGCAGAAAAATTAATAGTTCTCACAAGCTTCCCGTGACAAAGAAGATAAAAAACATTGTAGGGCATGCAAAAGAGCCCAAAACTGAAAGTGAGAACATGCAACTTGAAACTGTCGTGGATGACATGTTCCAAAAAGTTGATCCACCTCCGAACGTGATGCACCATAGTTCGACAATGGAAATACCTGACATCGACATTTTTGACGAATATGAATCCTTCGTATTCCAGAGCGTTGTTTTTGACAGCCAATCTAAAAATTTAATTGTTGAAAAGAGAGATGTAACAAGTAAGAAAGGGAAATCTCGTTCAGAGATTAACCTTAGGAAAATGCAACCATCCCAAATCTCCCGATTTCACCGCACAACCGCAGATGCTCTTGATGATTCCATTGATGGAATTGAAGCGGAGAATGCCAGACTGAACGACTGAATCAAGGAATTGGAGGAGGCTTTGATTCCTACCCCATTGTTTGCTAGTACTTTAGCAAAAACCGTGCCTTCCACCCTTGTAGCTAAGTTAAAAGGATCCTCCAGCCTCCTCACATCATGTAGATTCTATGTAGAGAAGAATATCAAGAAAAGAATGGAGTTAATTATTGAAGCCTGGGAAACATATCAATATAGATCTTCCTTTCGAACGAGGGAAAATGATTTGCACGAACATTTGCAGGCGAATTTTAAAAATGAAGAACGTTTTTATCTACAGATGATGACCCCTTTTGGCAACCATGTCATCAACATCTCAGATCTAAAAAGAAGACAAGAGGATCTCCCCTCCCCAAACCGCATCAAACAATTAAAAGCATGCTGGAAAGAGAAAGTTAAGAACCTACAGCTCATTGTCGAATCATGTGAACATGCCATATCAGAAAAAGAAGAATTATTCAGAAACCTGAACCAAATAGACTTAGTCAGAAGTACCAACGAGGTTCAAGACCCAAACTCAATCCTCAACTCCTTGTCCTTAACCAAGCAAGCCTTTGATGAACAAGTTGATATTTTAAAGGGGTTGTCTTTAGAAATTTTTTACGACATCCTTGAATATGGTCAAGATGACGTCGAGAACTGGCTAGTGGACTATTCAACACACATTGAAGAAATTGAACAAGCTCTGCATAGTATTTCTATCGATCTAAGGAAATTAGAAAATGAGTTTTTCAACATAGAAATCCGGGATGAAATCAACATAGCCCCCATGAGAAGCTACATTGAAGAATGGCTCCAAAGGAGAATGGACAAGCTCACTGATGAAGGGCAACAACCGGTTGGCATGATTCCAGTGGCCGTCGACGAGAGCAACAAAAAGGAATCAACTTCATAGTAAGTCTATATTGATCACATCTTGCTTTCTTTATCAATCCAATTATTCTACTTCTTTAAATAGAAATCTCTAACCAAAGACTCATAACTTCCAATTTCTTCTTTTCGGGTCTTCCTTTCTACCGTCGTGCACTTCTTCTTTCTACAGTCCTATTTCTTGTACTTA
The DNA here is from genome assembly GCA_009831015.1 of Picea engelmannii. Classification (NCBI taxonomy): domain Eukaryota; kingdom Viridiplantae; phylum Streptophyta; class Pinopsida; order Pinales; family Pinaceae; genus Picea; species Picea engelmannii. The sequence continues at coordinate 7,759 of WSFP011535571.1, forward strand.
TTTCTTTTATGGTTTGTGGGAGCCCCAATCCCAGTCTATATGACAAACACATTTAAATTTCTAGAAATATGTAACAAATTTCAGAAATATGTAACATACATTATTAATTTTTGATAAATTTCAAAGAAAACTAATTCGGGAACAATTTTGACGGTGCATTGTGGGCTGCTTTCAAAATGATAAATTGTTTTTCTTCAACTATGCTGGATGTTAGGAAATTGTGTTTATTATATTTGAATGTTTAATGTGTGTGATTCCTGGTCCTTTTTTCCAGAAACCTTTATTTCAAATAAAAAAAAAAAAAAAACTACTACTATCCTTTTTTATTGCTTCAAGTCATTACAACCTAAATTTTCTAAGTCCCATATTTAAACTATACACGCCCCAGGAAAAAACTTAAAAAGGAGTATCACATCTATAAAAAACTTAGTAGGATTGACATCCTCGTTCACATATTAACTCCATATTAATATAATATTATGATTAACTAATTCGAGAGGTTCTTCGGGGGTCATCTACCAGCCCAATGTCTTATGGCTAGCGCGTGACACACTGCCACGAGTCCACGTGTCTCTGCTGCTTCGAGCTTCTATTTCTCCCTCGATCCCACCATAACACTGCATTTATTCCCATTCCAACCTGACAGGGACTACACTGCCATGCATCACTTGTTTCTAAGATGTCATGGCTGCTAAGTACTCCACACATGGTGACAAACATAGTTACTAAGTTGAATGCCATCACTTTTTTGTCTTCACATTAATCCATTAATACTCACAATAGGGGATTTTTAAGATGATTCATTTAAGTTTTATTAGTGTTTGGTAATCAACTCTAAAAAGGAAATACCATTGTAACTGGGGGTTGAGAACTATTCCCATTACCATTCTTGGATTAACCTTTTTGGTGCTAGCTATGCTGTCTTCCATATTTATTTAGAAGGAACTAAACATATTGTATTCATATTGTATTTTTATGAAGAATCAAAATGTATAAACAAAAATGTCATCATTTCCACTTAATTAACTAGTCAAACTTTAATAACAACACTTATAATTACAAAAATAAAATAAATGCATTTTTAACATTTATTTATTTATAATTTAATAATACACAATACAAGTTTAATATAATTAAACTAAATTCAATTAACAACAAATCTCAAAAATAAAAAAATAAAAAACTGTCTGCATTGCTCTCTACATCTCTAAGGGATTATAATACTATGTTTTTACATTGCTCTCTCCATCTCAAGAAATTATAATAGTTGAAACCATAACAACAAGGTCATGGATATGCCTTTCTAAGGAATTATAATACTATGTTTTTACATTAACAACAAATCTCAAAAATAAAAAATAAAATTCCATTATTAAAAAACTGTCTGCATTGCTCTCTACATCAATTATAATACTATGTTTTTACATTGCTCTCTCCATCTAAAGGGATTATAATAGTTGAAACCATAACAAGAAGGTCATGGATATGCCTTTCTAAAGAATTATAATACTATGTTTTTAAATTTCTCCCTCCATCTCAAGGGATTATAATAGTTAAAACCACCATAAGGTCATGGATATGTCTTTCCATTGACCTATAGAAAAACAAAAACAAGCACTATCATATTTATATATGTACATTATTAAAAGATATATATTTTTTTATTAATAGAGAAAATGTATAATATATTTTTTCTATTAATTCTTCCATATAGAAAAATATGTTATACATTTTTTATTAATAGAGAAAATGTGTTATACATTTTCTCTATTAATAAAAAAATGTATAACATATTTTCTTTATTAATAAAAAAATGTATAACATATTTTTCTATATGGAAGAATTAATAGAAAAAATATATTATACATTTTCTCTATTAATAAAAAATATATATCTTTTAATAATGTACATATATAAATATGATAGTGCTTGCTTTTGTTTTTCTATAGGTCAATGGAAAGACATATCCATGACCTTATGGTGGTTTTAACTATTATACATTTTTTTATTAATTCTTCCATATAGAAAAATATGTTATACATTTTTTTATTAATAGAGAAAATGTGTTGTACATTTTCTCTATTAATAGAGAAAATGTATAATACATTTTCTCTATTAATAGAGAAAATGTATAATACATTTTCTCTATTAAAAAAGTGGGAAATTAATAGAGAAAACATAGAAAAAATCTATATATACATTTTCTATATATATGAGAGGGAAGAATTAATAAAAAAGGGAAAATTAATAGAAAAAATGTATAGTATATTTATCATTAATAGACATCTTTAATGTAGTATTAAAATTAATTTAGTTTTAATTTAAAACAATAATTTTATTTATCATTTTTAATTTATTAATAAAAATCTTTATTAATATAATTTGAAAATTAATTTATATGTTAAATATAATTTGAAAATTAATTTATATGTTAAATTTAATTTGGATGGCTATGTAAAAAAATCTTATATCTTCTACACCCAAAGTTAATTTTTACAAATCATATGTCAAATTCTTAATAAGTATATTATAAAACCATAACTAGGCATGGATATACCTTCCCACTCACTTAAGTAAAAAACAAACACCATCATATTTATATATTATTAATAAATATCTCAATTTTTAATAGATATCCTTATCAATGTATTATAAAAATTAATGTGACCTTAATTTGAAATGATATTTTTAATCATCACTTTTAACTTATTAACAAAGATTTTTATCTATGTAATATCATGGAGTTGAGTTTAGTTTGAGTGATTGTGTAAAGGAGTTTATCTTTCTCACTTATGTTTAATTTCCGCAAATGACATGTTGATGTCTTAATGAGTATATTATGAAGTCATAACAATGAAGACATGGATATGTCTTTCCACTCACCTAAAGACGATTCACGCACCATTATATTTATATATTATTGACAAATATCTATATCAATATAACATCAAAATTAGTCTAACCTCAATTTGAAACAACATTTTTATTTATCACTTTCAACTTATTAATAAAGAACTCTATCAATGTAATATCAAACTTAATTTATGAGTTGAGTTTAATTTGAGTGGTTGTGTGAAGGAGTCTTATCTTCTCCACCCAACTTCAATTTATGCAAGTGACATGTTGAACTTAGTAATTGTTGTAATGATCTTGAACCCTATATAGAAAAAACCAGTTTATCTAGTTTATCTTAGATATTATCATTAAAATGGAAAAAAGTGTCCAATAAATTTCCCTAAAACATGTATTTCATAAAAAAAAACACTCAAAATTAATATAATTTCAATTTTAAAACTTTTATTTTTTTTAATATCTTCTGATTCTATTAAACTTAAACTTTTGAATTGCAATTTATCTGATTTTTGAAAACCTTTTGTAAATTATTTTCGTTCCGTCTACATAATAGTTTTATTTTTTTTCTTTTAAAATTTTGAGAAGCTTGATATACCAAATCCAACAATAACATGAAAATAATCCGACCTGGTTGATAAGACATGTTTCTCCAACCCTTTATGTGCATTTATAATTGATCTTTGACACTTAGCATTATGTTCATTACAATGACTATCAATCTTAACAATGGGGATTTTGATGTTTATAATAACATCAAAATTAAAATTAAGGTTAAGACTGCTTAACAATGGGGATTTTGATGTTTATAATAACATCAAAATTAAAATTAAGGTTAACATTGCTATTTGTAATGGCAAAAAGCAAGGTTAACATCAATAATGATATCCTAATTAATGATTTCATTTACATAATGCCAAAATGTTGTATTAACGTTTATAGGCACGTTTCAATTGATCCTTAATTTATTTATTCAATGCTCTTTAACCTCAAATTATCCATTTATTCATCGATCCACTTATCTGGAATCATTAATCTATTGAATCTTAATTCATTTATTTATTTATCTTGAATTATTAATGTATTAAATCCTAATATATAATTCATTAATGTTGAAGGTGAGGTAAATATACGAGAAATGTATAAATATGAGGGTGAGGGTGAGGGTGGGGGTGAGGCAATTATAAAAGAAATATATAGATATGCGGGTGAGGGTGGGAGTGGGGCAAATATAAAAGAAATGTATAT